>PVLA01012081.1:0-37980 GCA_004027455.1 Hydrochoerus hydrochaeris
AGAGCTTGGAGCGAAATATTCCAAGCTCTGAAAGAAAATAACCTCCAGCCCAGGTTGATGTACACTGCAAAACCATCATTAGAAATTAATGGAAGAACAAGATGCTTCCATGACAGAGGAACTGGGGGAATTTCTGACCATCAATCCAACCCTCCAGAGAATACTGAAGGACATTCTAGAGAGAGAAAAAAAAATACCAGGATTTTAGGAACAGTGGCAGAAAGGCCTCAATGAGTGGGGCAGGCAGTAGAATGAAGGAGAAAAGTAGACAAACAAAGGCAGAAAATAGCATAGCAGAAATGAGGCAGAGAAGGATGGCTAGAATCTCTAACATAGATGGCCTTGATACACTATATTGTTAATAGTGTACCAGGATTTAAAACCCACATTACTCACACTACTCTGCTTAAATGTATTATATTCTGTTCCAGTCATTCTACCTGTACTAGATTTGAGGGCACAGACAGTAATCCCAAAAATAACAGGATATATTACAGTAATCATCCTTAATTTCCTATTAACAATCTAAAACTCTGTATAACCTACACTGTTTTACCATGACTGATCATAATGGAATCTGGTTTGTTAGATTGCTGTTTTGTATTAATAGATTTTATTCAAAGCTGTTACGATTGATAGTATCAAGTCTGAGAGTATAGGCAACTGCAGTGAAGATGACAAGATTCACTAGAATATCCACTCTGGTTAGATTATTACCTGCCTTTGAAGTTTGATACTGTCTACAATGTTTTATTTTTACTAATATTGCTATGTACTGCTATATTTAATTATACTGCTATATTCAATTATGTCTGATATAGACAATTCTATTGAAGATAATAAGAAACAACACAGTAATCATTGTAGATCACCTTGTACTGTGGTTTTATACGACTTTTTGGTTTCATGTTTTTATAGGAATTTGTTTTGTCTTAATACAGAAAGGATAGAAATGCATGTAGAGACTCATGCATGGGTAGCTGTTTACAATCTCACTGTTTGCATGTATGTATGTATCTACTATGTGTGTTTTAATTTTGTAACTTTAACAACTGTTTCTAAGAAGACAGTATGTAATTTATCAACTAGTGATTTCTTACTGTTTATCTGTTTTTTGAAATTCTGTATCATCTCTACCCTTTACGTGTGTTTTTTTTTTCTCTTTAAATAAAAAAAAATGATAAAAAAATAACAGTTTTGCCTAAGGAGCATTAAAACTGCTATCTCTGTCCAGGGACAGCAGCAGATAGGTTTTCTGATGTAAGCTTCCAAATTTTAGGAAAGGAAACAGAAAACCCTGGTTGGCAGCTCATCTGTGATGAGTGAGGAGGATCGGTGTTGTGTGCAGAATAGCGGTGGCAAATAAAGTCCCGGGTTTCGGCATCATAATATTATAGTATTCTGGAGCAATAGAGAAGCAAAACAAAACAAACAGGTTTATTAAGCTGAGGACTTGGAAAGGAGCACACAACCCATGGCGGTTCGGCTGTCTCCTTTGACCAGATACAGAGAGGCAGAGGGTTGTATGATTTCTAATTGAATTGGCACATGGGGCAGATACTGATGTGTGAAAAACCAATTGGAATTTTCTGTGCATGCAAACAGGAAGGGTAGTTGCAATTAGGGCTGAAGAAGCAGGAAGTTGTAAGCATTCCCACTTTGGTCTTCTGCCACATTAGACCACCGCCATAACTGTACAGTAATTTATACTAGGGCAAGAATCTTTCAGTCATAATCTTTTCTGAGTTAGATTCTGCTTCACCAGCAACAAAATAGGAATATTTCTATCATAAAACCACAAATAAATTAGTTGGAACCACAGAGTACTTGTTTATTTTTGATTGATAGAAACAAAAATGCTATTTCTGGGAAAATGATGAAGAGTAAGCATCAGAGAAAACAGTCTCTCTGGGAGAAATAGTTCTTTATGTTGGAATATAGCATTGTGGGGAAGACAAGAAGGAAGGAAGTGGGTCCCCTGGACCCAGAGAGGACCTAAAATGAGAATTGAAGCCCACAGAGAGAGTGAAAAAGAAAAACAAAGAAGGCAGTGGCTGGTGGTGCCTGCACCAGGAGCTGGACTCATTGTGCGGGAGGTGCTGTTGGAACCTGGGGATACATAGTCACAGTGATGGTAATGGCTGGCAAGCCTAAAGCCTCTGCAAAGAGATGTGGTGGTGGAGGGAAGGAGTGGATGCAGAGGACTGCACTGGCTGGCAGTGAGTGAAGAGGGCTCAGTCCTCCCATAGGAAAGAGTGATTGGCCAGGAGCCATTTTGGAGTCAGGCAGGCCAAAACTACAGCCAGCTCCCTCCAGCAGCTCCTATCTGGGAGCAGACAGGTGGAAATTGCTTGGATTGAGCCCCATCCCTGTGTATTCCAACAGCCATCTCCTGAGGTTTTCCCAACCCTAACCCTAACCAGCTTGGCCTGGAGATGGCACGTACTCTTAACAGCCATGGTGGGGGCTCCCACCTGTTACCCAGCTCATTAGAGAGATGGCAGCCAGCCCTGCCCTGCTGCTTGCACTCTGGCAACCATCATCATAGATCCCCGCCCGTAACCAGCTAGGAGACAGCAACCAACCCCACCCCTGTGTGCACTCTACCAGCCAACACAGGCTAGGAAAAGCAGCAGGCAGCCCTGCACCAGCGCACCCAATAATCATTATCGGATATTGGTAGCCAGCACTGGCTGAAAGAACCAGTCTTTAGAGAAATTGTAGCCAATACAGGAAGTACCTGGGACCCCACTACCCACTTGTCTGGAAGAACCCAGGAATATCTCAAAGAAGCAAAAAGCAGTCTCTGGCCTCCAACCCTAGCTAGTCCAGGAAATGTAAACATGGCAGTTTCTGAAGTAATTGCAACTGAAGTAAAGAAAGAAATTCATGAGGCTATAAAAGCAATTAGAACAGAAATACTATCTCAGGTAAAAGAATGAAAAACATTAAAAAAAGAATCATTAAGCACCTCTAAAGAAGACATAGATAGATGGAAGAATAGAGGAGCATAGGAAAATAAGGGAAACCTTGAAAGAATATAAAAAAGAATACATGAAACAGATTCAAAGAGATTACCAGGAAATTAAAAACTCCATTGAAAGCTGGCAAAACTGCTTGAAAGAAACTAAAGATAGACTTTCAAACCTTGAAGACAGGTTTGTAGCTTGTGACCACAAAAGGAAAGATCTCTTAAAAATAACAAGGAACTAGGAAGTAACAATTCAATGGCTGCAAGACAACCAAAAGAAACATAACTTAAGAATAATAAATGTGAATGAAATGGCAGGGGTTAACACAAATGACGTTAAAAGTCTATTTACAGAAATAATTTCAGAAAACTTCCCAAGCATAGGAAAAGGAAGTGACTTGCAGATAAGTGAGGCATATAGAGCTCCAGCTAGCCATAACCAAAATAAATCTATACCCAGACATGTAATAATCAATATCCCAGAAATTCAACACAAGAACAGAATGTTAAAAGCTGTTAAGAGTAAAGAAACAGATCACCAATAAAGGAAAACCCATCAGAATCATAAGAGACTTCTCAACACAAACCATCAAATCAAGAAGAGCTTGGAGTGAAGTATTTCAAGTCCTGAAAGAATAATTTCCAACCCAGATTGATGTACCCTGAAAAACTATCTTTCAAAACTAATGGAGAAACAAGATACTTCCATGACAACTACTGAAGGAATTCATGATGACCAAACCAACCCTACAAAAAATACAGAAGGATGTTCTAGAGAAAGATAAAAAAGACCATGGTTCCAGGAAAAGCGGCAGAAAGGACTCACCGAGCAGGGCAGACAGCAGAATGAAGGGGAAAAGTAGGCAAGCAACGGCAGAAAAATAGTATGGCAGAGATGAGGCAGTGCATGTTGGCCATAATCACTAATATAGATCGCCTCAATTCACCAATTAAAAAAAAAAAACCATAGGCAGAGTGGATCAGGAGACAGGGTCCATCAATATGCTTTATACAAGAAACATATTTAACCCAAAAGGAGGTTCATAGACTGAAAGTCAAAAGAGAGAACAATGCTATACGTTAGAAGGAGCCAGAAAGAAGTGGGGGTAGCTTGCCCATCAGCTGCAGACTGGCTAAGAAAGTCATGGCACTTTTAAACAATGGAATGCTACTCAGCTATAAAGAAAGATAACTTTGAGGCTTTTGTAGGTAAATGGATAAAACTTGAGATCATGTTCACGGATGAAATGGTTCAGAGTCACATGGGTGAATATGGTGGTGTCTCCCTGGTATAAAAACTAAAAGAGTTAGTGGGATCCAAAATGAACAGTACATCCTGTGAGGGTAGAAGAGGAGGAAGTGTCTAAAAAGGGAAGGGAGTGGTCCTTGTTAATCTGTTACCATGATTTGAAACCCATATTGTTTTTATTGTTCAGTTTAGTTTGGTTTTATTCTATTGCAGTTTGTCTAATTTTGTTATGTTTGATATGCATGGACAGCTATTTCAAAGATAACAAAATATATTATGGTAGCCATTTTTGATTCCCTATTAGCTTATTTTGAAGCCCTGTATTGCTTTCATTGTTTTGTGACTGATTTTACTGTTTTGTTTGATTGTATCATGTCTGATGGTATAGGCAACTACTTTGAAGATAACAAGATGCATTATGGTACCCATTGTAGTTTTACTGTTACCTTGTTTTGAAGTTCTGTACTGTTTCCATTGCTTTGTTTTTGTTGGTTTTATTCTGTACTATTTTCTTTGATTTTATTATGCTTGATGGTATGAACAATTCTCTTGATACTAAGAAGCGTTATGATAGCCATTATTGATTCCCTTATATTTTGTTTTAAAGTCATGTACCATGTTCATTGTTTTGTTTTGATTGACTCTATTCTGTTTTATTTCGTTTGGTTTTATTCTCAAAAAAATAAAAAATAAAAAAAATTTTCTTGCAGGATGAGAATAAGCCTTTGTATAAGTAGGGAGTTTTATGTGACTTGATTACATTCCAAAATGTTTCTAAATGTCTTTGCAGCCACAAATAAGAAGAGTAATTCACCCAAACCAGCTCGGTCCAGTATAGCAGGTAGTCTGTCACTTCGAAGAGCAATGGACTCGGGGGAAAATAGTCATTCAAAAGGAGACTGTCAGACTTTGTCTGAAGGTAAATTTGAGGCATTCAGAATATAGTTTTGGTGAGTAAATGTCAGTTATTGGAAATTGATGAAGTATATTTTTAAGACTGCAAAAAATCACTGAAAATGCTGAAGTTCTACTTGTAGTCTCACAAATGGAACAGATCCTGGACTCCTTCATTTTAAACGCCTGGCTTAAAAAAGATTGGTATTTACATTTTTAAATATATTTCAATTTTTAAGTGTTTATTTGGTTTAAAATGTATATATATGTTGAGATTTTCTGATGTCACCAAACGAAAACTTTCATATTTATTTTCTTTTATGAATATTCTTCTTTCTTTTCTGAAGGCTCTCCAGGAAGCTCTCAGTCTGGAAGTAGGC
Source organism: Hydrochoerus hydrochaeris (assembly GCA_004027455.1). NCBI lineage: Eukaryota > Metazoa > Chordata > Mammalia > Rodentia > Hydrochaeridae > Hydrochoerus > Hydrochoerus hydrochaeris. The sequence continues at coordinate 5,495 of PVLA01012081.1, forward strand.
ACAGTTCTCCCCGAGGCTTGACACATGGCATTGTGAGCGATATCCTGCCCAAAAGCGAAGACCGGCAGTGTAAAGCTTTGGACTCAGATGCTATTGTGGTGGCAGTTTTCAATGGCTTACCTTCTGTTGAGAAAAGAAGGAAAATGATAACCCTGGGGTACATAAAGTTCTTTTGTTGTTTGGAATATTAAATCTACATAATAATGAACAAATGATTTTCTGCTTTGTTAATTTTTTCATGGGTGGAAAATTCATTTATTGCATTGAAATGTAACTTTTTAAACTGTTGGAGATCCCACTTTTTTTTTTTTTTTTTATTGGGATGAGATTGTGCCAGAAGTTCAGGTTAAATGTGTTCAAGTTAATTTTCACAGAAATTAGGGTAACAGTGATATATATAACCTATGCAAATTCTGCCTTGTGAGATTGGTGAGATTTCTTGGGGGTTTTTGTTTTTATTTTTATTTTGTTTAGAACCAGGGTTCAAACTCAGGACCTTGTGCTTGCCAGGCAGGCGCTTGTGCTACTGAGCTAAATCCCTAGCCCCTTGTATTTTTGTTTATAATCTGTCCTATACCTTTCAAAGATGTTTGTGCTGGGCTATATGTATCACAAGTGTGTCATATATATTTTATATGGAACACAGTACTTCTAACAATACTACTTTAATACTAATTGATTTTCTGCTTTTGGCCCGTCTTTTTCTTTTATGAAAGTATTCTCAAAACTCATAGTTGGACTTTGCCAAAGGATTCATGTTAGTTGACACCTTTATATCTGTGCTAGGAAACATAAATGCAGATGCCAGCCATGTCAAGTAAACTTCAAAAGTGAGAGTAATAGCAGAATGTATTGTCTTTGGGTATGCTAGATAAGCCATAAATTTCCTTCTCACTTAGAAATATTAAATGCATTTCTATGTTTAAACAGTAGAATAGTTCTACATTGAGGACTTTGAAAAAAAACTTTGAATTAATAGAGAAACCTTGACATGTCTTAAGTTTACTTTCATATAGCTTTTTTTTTTGTTTTGTTTCTAGTACTGGGGGTTGAACCTCAGAGTCTTCATGCTGAGCTATGTGGCCCCAGGCCTTTTTTATTTTTTATTTTCTGACAAGGTCTTAATCAGTCAATGAGTTTCCAAGCTTGGGTCGAACTTGGAATCCTCTTGCCTCCACCTCTCAGAGTGCTAGGATTACAGCGATTTGCTACCAAATTTCATATAGTTTTAAGGCTTGTGATTACTAGATCTAAACAATCAGCTGGTATTTTTACCAGATGTGAACAGTCAGTTGGTAGTTTAGTTTTTGTTTTTGTTTTAGTTCATTTTTGGTAGAAAGGTGTGAAAATGACGGGAGATTATTTTGTCTTTCCCATTACCCAGCTTGATAAGTGTACATGTTCCTTTCAGGTTAAAGCTGCAACTAGCTTTTATATTTGCTGGTTTTTAATTTTCATTTCTATTTTTTTGTTTTATGATTACCACTGTATACTATTTTATCACTATTTTACTACGATTTCAAATTTTATTAGTGCATGTTTGTGGTATATAATGATTATATTCATCATGGGGGAATTGGTGCATGCATGTAACACTTTACTTCTTTTTATATCCCCTCCTTTTCTCTTCCCTCCATCTCTAAGTATATTTTATTTGTTATAGAAATATTTTTGTTTGCCTTTAGTTATAAAGATTAAATGTATATGAACATATTTTTTCCTTAGAGCATAAAATCTCATATACAGATATCTGAAGTTTCTATGTGTAATTATTTTACGTTTAATAGTATCTAGTGGCCTGTTTTATATGATTATTTTCTTGCCCATATCTTTTTTTTTCTACTTGATTTTAAATAGTATAGGTGAAAAGTTTACTAAATGGTTCAGAATGAAAAGGGAAAAAAATATTAAGTGTAAATTTCCCCATCCTTTAATAGGCCTTGTTTTCCAACTCCCTGCTGTTCTTAATTATTTTTCTGTTCTTGATTTTTTCTGTATGCTATCCTCTCACTTTTATTATATTTAAGCAACTGTGATGTTTAACTTAATACTAAAGTGCCTTGTTTTCCCACTCAATAATACATTTCTAAATTCTTTCCTATTAATAAGAACATACTATTTAGAAGTCCTGTTTACTTTGCAATTGAAATTTTTGATAATCATAGATTTATACACAATTATAAAAAGTAATACAGGAAGATCCTGCATGTCTTACACTGTTTCTCCTAGTGATAACATTGAGCAAAATCATTGTTATATACAATATAACAACTAGGAATTGACATTGATGCAGTCTACTACCTCATAATCTTTCATTGTGAGTCTTTAGTGACATTTTCAAAATAAATTTGAAGTTTAGTATTAAAGTTGGTTTGGGACTCAGTTTCAGGACCAGAAAATATAGATTATTGTATCACTTAGTAGTTATAAAAATACTGAGTTATTTTCTCCCTATTTAAGGACTAATGCTAAAGGAAGTCATCTGGAAGGAATGCCAATAACTGATTTGGAGAATAATTCTGAAACTGGAGAGTTACAGCCTATGCTACCTGAAAGAGCTTTGGCTGCCCCTGAGGAAGGTAAGGAATGATAGATCATATTAAGTTGAAGTCAACAATATTACCCTTATTTTGCTGGTTGTCATAGAAATGGACACTAGTAGGAAGTGATTGATTTAGTAAAAATTTTACTGAGCTCTTATTTGACACGGCCTGATCTGAACACAGCATTTGTTGTGCCATTGATTTTGATTTATTAGGACAGCAAGCACAGAGGAAGGCAAAATGGACAACATGGATATAAAAGGACATGTCAGTGGCCTAGAAGAGCCATGTATGAGGGGGAAAGTCTGCATGTCATTCATCTGCTTAGTTAATAAACGTAATAAGTTATCTGTATTCTAGACATTTTATTTTTGCTACATATACAAGATGACTTAAATGTGTTCAGTCTTATAAGGAAGATGTGCACCAGGTTCAGATTCCTAAACCTCCAGAGTCTTTACTAAGATATTAACTACATCCCTAGCCCTAGTCTCGATGAGTTGCTAAATTCTTGTGACTTAGTCTTCAGTCTTAATTCTATAAAGTGTGTTCTTCCTCTTAGAGAAGCATTTTAAGTTTTAACCACTTTAAAATTCCCTTTGTTGACCAGCTTCAACTGTATCAAATTATTCTGAGTTACATATTTCTTTTATTACTACTGTTTCTTCCATGTATTCTTCCAGATTCAGTATTGTTTAATAGCATAAAATATATGTATTATTTTGGGTAATAGAAGGTGTTTAAAACAAGACTAGGTCTGTTGACTTTTCTCTGTCCACTATATACTAGCTGGAAAGAATATTAATGTTCTTGATATTTAACATTGAAATTTTTTACAATTCTCAGTGAAACTCTGTTATCTTCTTTCTCTGCACTCATTGCTTTTCAGTAGTTGATGAATTGTAGCTCAAAGCATAACTATGTACAGGTGCCCTGTGCAAAAGTATATGGGTGATGATGGCGTTTTCAGGCTTTCCAATTAAAGAACACTAAAGGTATTGATCTCCCTTCTTACATGGTGTTCCGCAATGCATAGCATTATTTCAGAAGAAGAGAATAAATGGGAAAGATTTTTAAAGTGATGTGTTGATTGTTAAAACATTAAGAAATATTATAACTGATTAGAGAAAGGAACTGTGGGGATTGGCTGCTTTCCTTGTGTTTATACATACCCATTGTAAATTATAGTGGATAAATTCTTAACAGCATGTGCTGGACTTAAATGATGATCTTTTTCATGCATCATTTATGAAATGCTTCTAATTTACCTGATGACATGTTTGATGATGGTGATGAAGTAATTCCTGAACCTCCAATCTTGATGAATTTCTCTTCCTTGGTACTACTGCCATTTTGGATCTCCTAATTTACCACAAGGAGGCTATTCCTCTGCATCATTGGATGCTTCGCATCAGTCTTAGTGTTTTTTGGTTTGTTTGTTTTTGTTTTTTGGGGGGGTATTTTTGGTACCAGGGATCAAATTTACAACCTTGCACTTGCCAGGCAGGTGCTTGTGCCACTAAGCTAAATCCCCGGCCCCATCAGTCTTAGTTTTAACTAGTAGGTTTCAGTAACTGGGGGTAAGTACTACTTAGTAGAATGTCTTCAGAAAAAATCTCCACTCAGGCACCACTAGTGAAACTGAATCACTTGCCAGAGTGAGCCACAGTTACTAATGAGAGCAAGTTGTTACCTCTCAGATATGTTGGATATGTATGGATGGTGGTGGGAGGAGGAGAAGAAAGAACAATTAAAAACCATGGGTTAAGTGTTAGACTGGTTAATAGCCATTCATTATACACTGTAGTGTGTACTGCTGTGCGAAGTTGTCTAGAGAGCTCAAGATGAGGTATGTAATAATAATAGAAAATAGTTAATAAGTTTTCACTATGTTCTTCAAACTGCTAAAAGACATTACTAGTATTATTATTTTACATTCTGAATACAGCTCTATATGATACCTTAATATTTTATCAGTGAGTACACTGAAGAACAGAGATGTAGCCCACCTTGACCAAAGTCACAGAATCAATGGAAGGCCTAAAATTCGACCCTAAAGTTAGTGCTCTTAATTTTCATTTCTGCTAAACCTAGTCTCTAGTCCACCTTTGGAAAGCTCATCCAAAGGGATAAGTAGGTAAAGATTAGGTAAAGATTAGCAAAAGATACCATAGTGGAGGTAGAGAGGTCAGATAATGAAAGAGATGCATTATATGTCCTAGCCAGAATCAACTTTGTCATTTGAATGGAATCTAAACAAAAAGTGACAATAAGGTTGTGTTTTTGTGTTTTTACTCTGACTGCAATGTAAAAAATAAATTTTGCAGCTAGGAATAGAGTATAGAACTCTAGACTGGTAAGAAGCATGTTTAATCTAAGTGAGAATTGTTTTGAACCTAATTTCAGCCTCCAAATCATAAATTCCTATTAGCAATTTTTCTATGTAAGTAACTGGTTAGCATAAAAAGTACTGAAAGTACTTGACATCACTTTTATTTGAAGCCAAGTATACCTTATCTTAGAACAAGAGAAGTCAGTCACCTGTCCACATTTATATCTGCAGTGCCTTTTCCAAGTTTTTGAAACCATGTTATTATTATGGGTAGGATACAAAGCTAAGTGATCAGTGTTCCTCAGTAACACATTTTAACTTGGTATAGGGAGCATTGTGGTGACATTGCACACCAGTATCTCAGTAAAAAAGATTGCCATTTTAAAATAAAAAAAATTTTAAAAAAAGATTGCCATAACATGCAAATCCACAGTTATACAGAAGACTGTCCTTGCAATTTGTTGATATCTAAACAGCTTGTTTACCATTACAGCCCCAGAATAGGCAGTGAGATGGCAAAGCACTGATGAGGCTAGGAATAAGGGAATGCAGAAGACAAAAGTAGCTGTGTGTCTCTTGAAATGTTTTGTTTGTAGAGAACAAAAGCTCACTGCTGTGGAATTATTTTATCAGTGGGAACCAATTCTCAGGAAACCTTTATTTTTTACACCTAGAAACCTTGGTAGACATTTGAGTGGGTTTATCTTATATCCATGTTTGGAAAAAAAACACAGCTCTTTATTTGTGCTTAATACATAGAGTAAATGTTATATGTCAGGTCACTGTGGGTTTTTCCTTATTCTTGAAGAGAAGGCTGAAGAAACCTTAAATGAAAGTGTTTGTTTTGTTACCAATTGGGAATTTGGGACTAGTAAAGTGGTCTCTTAACTGATCTTAGTAAAATGCAACTTTGTTTCTTAGGCATGACAGTCATAAACATGCCTTTTCTTTTGAACCTGGAATCATATGGGACATCCTTGTATTAGTCTTTTTCTTTTGGTACTGGGGATTGAACTCACAACCTCATGCTTGCCAGGCAGGCACTTAAACCACTGAGCTAAATCTCCAGCTTAGTCTTCTATTTATTAGTCTGTTGCTGAAAATCTGACCCTAGCCCCAAAGTGAATAATCCATAGATCTGTAGGTGGGCTTTTCATACTACTGGAGATTGAATCCAGGATCTCCACACTGAGCTATATCCCCAGCATATCTTATTTATATATGAAATAAAAATGTATAAATATTAAAGTACTAAATTTATTAAGATATCATGAGAATAACACAAGTTACTTTTGGCCTCTACAATCACAAAAGGTGCTCAAAGTGGTGACCATCAGCTTCCAGACATTTCTTATTATGGTGAACTGCTGCTTAGTCATTGAGATGCTACACATGCATTTTTAGTTTTTCTCTAAGGGCTGGCAGTGTATTGGTTTTCTGGATATATGACATCCTCTAAAGTCCCCTATATGAGACTAACATCTGTTGAGAAACAGTATACTGTTTTTCTTTTCCTGAGGTGTGTATACATTTTTTTTTTTTTTTTGGTAGAGAGAGAGAGACATGATCTTTCTGAGTTGCCCAGAATAGGCTAGAATTCGAATCCCTCTTGCCTCAGCCCCTCTGAGTGCTGGAATTACAGGTATATGCCACCATACCCAAGTAGCAGTTTCTTGTTTTGTGTGAAACTATAGACTTTTGTAGTTGGCTGCTCATGTAGCAGAGATTTCTTTTATTAAAGTCAGAGATACTCAGAAATACCATTGGCACATTTATTAAACACCTTGCTGGCAGTCTAGCTAAAAGTAATGGGACAGCCAGGTTGTAGTGGTTGCCTCCCTGTAATGCAACAACTCCCAAAGCTGAGGCAAGAGGATCACACATTTAAACTCAGTCTAGGCAACTCAGGCACTGTCTCAGAATAAAAAAAGGGTGTAAGTAAGTGCTGCCTGGCTTTAATTGCCAGTACTGCAGACAGATGGTAGGGGGGCATGGACTGGGGAATGAGTCACACAATATGTGATAGCCTCCATGGCTGGTCATATTTAGAATAATTCAGGTACTGTTTATTTGCTTATGTATTGATTTATTTATTCTCCCCACCCCCTGGTACTGGGGGTTGAACCCACACTGTATCCCCAACCATTTTTGTTTGCTTCTTTTTTTATTTTGAGCTTGTTAAATTACCCAGGGTGGCTTTGAATTTGTGATATTCTTGCCTAAGCCTCCCAAGTATCTGAAATTACAGGCATATACTACCCACCTGGATCAGTTAAGACACTTCTAGCAGAAATTACCAAAAAATCAAGCAACCAACTGAATAATGAAATGTAACTTTTCTAGTAAGAAGGAGTTATACCCCTACTGTGGTAGGGCAGTTTCAGGGTTAGAAAACTTAACTTTTAATTGGCATCAGGACTCAAGGGTATTTTGTTTTCCCATTTTTGGTTTGCCATTTTTGATGAATTGGTTTCAAGGTGGCAGATGATTGCTGCAGCTGCAAATTTCATATAGAGTCAGAACAACATCCTGGGAGTGGGGAACCATTGCTTCATTTTGTGTAGCTCTCTTTATCAACAAGGAAAATTTCTTGGGGGTGCCTCAACAACATTCTGACTTCCTCTTCTATGTCTTAAATCACTCACAAGGGTAAGTAGCAAAGTGCAGTCATTTGGTCCCTTTCCCCAATGCATTTCATTTAACCTTGGGGAGGAAGATACCTGAGCAAGTACATAGGTTCTTTTAGAAAGGAAAAAGACAGGTAAATTGTTAGGGGATAGAATACATATTGTGTGCTGCCTAGATAGTTAATATATTTTTCCAAGTATATGAGTCCAAGTAAGGAAGTTAGAACTCAGAAACAGTTTCACTGAGCATACAATGGATGCTCCAAAAGTAGGGTGGGCAGTTGATACAGGCATATCCTATTTCAGACTTTATTGTGAACTGCAGATTTCTAATGCATTGTGTGTTACAGTCAAGTGTCTTACAATCACCATCAGTGACATCTAGCAATTTGCCTTTTTCAGTATGTACACATAGGAAATTTCCAAATATTAGTACTTCATAAAATATCAAATGATGTTTTCATATACAAATTCCCTTGTAGAATTTCTTAGAAATGTGTATTTTTCTGAATCCTGAGAAAAATTGTCAAGAAATGTTTTCAGTAGTAAAAATTTTTCCATAAGAATTAATTTAAATGATTAATACAGATACTAGACCCTGTGTCCTCCTAAGTAAATATAGTCCTTTGTATGGTATTTCAGGAAATGAGTTAGTGACTTTGTTTGTTTGTTTGTTTGTTTGTTTGTTTTTGAGACGGTATTACCATGTGGTTCATCCTGGTTTTGAACTTACTGTGTAGCCTGGGCTGGCCTCAAACTCATGGTAATCTGTTGACTCAGCCTCTCAGTTGCTGGAATTACAGGTGTGGACTACCACACCTGTCAGGAAATGAGTTTTCATAACAAAATAAGTCTCTAAAACAGCATTTTTGACATGTGAGTCTATACAGTACTGTAAATCTTGCTATGCGTTCTGAATGTTACATTAGTCATAAACTACCCACTTATACCCATAAAAGTTTTTCAGCATTTGAAATATTTACTATAGTCTATTTTCATGTAAATATTAATTTTTTTATATAATAAAAATGTGGATTAATGTATTTAATAAAGAATAACTTAGATTTTGAAAATTTCAGTTTGTTGTTTTTGAATCCTAGGTTTAAGATCTTCTAGGAATTCAGAAACATTAATTCTAAGACGTCAAATAGGAATCTAGAGTTTCAGAAATTCAATGTGGTTTTGTCTCAGCAGCAGTAACATGAAAGGCCACATGGTGGAGTTGGTGCTTCACAAAAGTAGCTGGTTTTGAATTTTATAAATGAATGTTACTCTTTCAAGCAGTAAAGTTTTATGGTGTGTATGTGTGGGTGTTTTCTTTCTTTCTTTCTTTCTTTCTTTCTTTCTTTCTTTCTTTCTTTCTTTCTTTCTTTCTTTCTTTCTTTTTTTTTTTTCTTTTTCTTTTTGAGACAGGGCCTCGCTATGCCATTCAGCTGGCCTTGAGCTCACTTTGTAGCCCAGGCTGGTCTTGAACTCACAGTGATCCTCCTGCCTCAGCCTCCCAGGTGCTAGGATTACAGGCATGAGCCACCACGCCTGGCTCAACTCTTTTTTTTGGGGGCAGGGGGTTCTTTACTGAAGGTGAAGATTATAGAAATGCCTGTCTAAATTGACCAGTGAAGCCATGTAAGGCTATAATTTCTTTGTTAGAATTTTATTTTTTTAATCACATGTTTTTCTTTCTTTTTTTTTTTTTTTTTCCCCCTTTTGAGACAAGATCTCACTAAACAATTCAGGCTAGCCTTGAGCTTACTTTGTAGCCCAGACTGGTCTTGAATTTGCAATGATCCTCCTGCCTCAACCTCCCAAGTGCTGGAATTATAGGCGTGAGCCACCACGCCCAGTGTACAAATTGTTTCTTTAATCTATTTTTTTCCTACATGAGCTTTAATAAGTTATTCTACAGTTTATTTTAGCCAAAAGGCCAAGAAGCAGTAGTAGTGTGTGTCTGTCAAAGAATTTGTCTGTTTCATCAGTATTATTCATTTCCTAAAAACAGTTGTTTATTCTTACTGCTGGACTGGTAGCAAATGCTTATAGCCCTGGCTACTTCGGAAACGGAGGCCAGGGGGATGGCATGGAGTAACATATTGTGACTTTATTCTTTTCAAAACCAGAAAATTAGTTTTATGCAGGGGCTAGAATTTTATCACTATTTTAAATTCCCTTCCTTTGGTGGATCCAGAGCTCACTCTTTCCTACCCTCATCTTCAAAGGGAGTGCTAAGAGTCCTTATATCAGACTCTCAAAGAGGATAGCTGTAGCCTCTGACCCACTGATGTTTGACTCTTGTGATACCCCTCCCACAGATAAAGTATTGGAGACTGAACCCAGGGCCTTTTCACCAAGCTACATCCCTGCTCCCCTGCCAATTTTGAGACAGCATTATACTAAGTCATTAAACTGCTCATCATGGGCTCAAGTGATCATCTTGCCTCAGCCTCCCAGAGTGTTGGGATTACAGATATGTGCTACCATGCCTGGGCCCTCCTGTCTTTTAAATATGACTGATAAAATAATGTTCTACATCTGTATTTTAGCTATTTATAAAGATTGTAGCAAAAGGATTTTTAGATTTTCTGAGTCTTGTTAATACAAGAAATACTTCCTATAGAACTTTTCAATTCAGAAATAACTAATGTTGAGTGTTATCCAAAGGAATTGAAAGGCGATCTCTACACTCATATGTGTACTGCAACTGATAGCCCCAAAAACAAAGTTACAGAATCAGCCTCGGTGTTCATTAATGAATGAGTGCATAAAGATATTGTGGCATACACACACACACACACACACACACTCACACACACACACAGTGGAGTATTATTCAGCCATAAAAATGAGTAAAATTATATCATTTGCACTGGATGCTTTATAATAAATGAAATAAGTACTGAAAGACTAATGCCACATGTTCGTACTTCATGTGGAAGCTCAAAAATTGATCTCAAAGTAGAGACAAGAATAGTGATTAGCAAATCTGGGAAGAATGTGGGGAGAGGGAGGGCTGGAGAGAGAATAGTTAATGGATACTGGGGTGTTGGGTAAGAGAAATGACTTCTTATGTTCTTTAACACACTAGGGTAAACATGGTTGGCAACAACTAATTGGATATTTCAAAATAGCTAGTAGAGAAGATTTTGAATGTTCTCAACACAAAGACATGTCTAAGGTAATTGATAAGCCAAGTACCCCAGTCTGATCGTTACACATTATATACATATATTAAAATATTATGCTGTACCTATAAAAGTGCACAATTACAATGTGTCAATTAAAAATACATGCATTATAGAAAAAATCAACTGATAGACATACAAAAACAAAACTTTCAGGCTCAAACAGGATAAAAGAACTAACATCACTATATAGGTAGAATTTTACATATATATAAAAATGTTTGTATAATGTGTTTAAGTTTTAGGCTGGAGACTGTACAGTGAATCTGGATTAAAGAATTCCTGTTTTGTCTGATGACTAGGAAAAAAGTGACTTTGAAAAAATAGTCTCAGTCCAATTATATTAATAGTTTCAAATTATAGATTTAAAAAACAGTGGTATGGTGGTGCATACCTGTAATTCTAACACTCAGGAGAGCAGAGGCAGGAAAAACACAGAGTTCAAGGCCAACCTCGCTACAGTGAGTTCAGGATTAGCCCAAACTACACAATGCAGCCCTGTCTCAAAAAACACAAACAAAAAAACCTGTGCTGCTCAATTTTAAACTTTGAGAACAAAAATAAAACCACTGCTGTGAACTAAAGAGAAACAAGATTTATATGGCTTATTCTTTGTTTTGTTTGGTTCACTGAATTGTTAGTGTTAAGTGTAGAAGTTTCAGGGTAATACATAAGCTTTCCTTTTCATTTACAGTGGTTTCTTGTCAGATACATGTTATTTTCTTTCAGGAATGAGTAGCGACAGTGACATTGAATGTGACACTGAGAATGAAGAGCAGGAAGAGCACACCGTTGTGGGCGGATTTAATGACTCTTTCATGACACAGCCCCCAGATGAAGGTGCAACATGTGATGTCATTTTACACAGATTAACAAAATCTTCCCTGCTGCCTCTTTTTCTTCTTGTGCTGCTGCTGCTTCTACTTATGCTGCTCTGCTACTTTTGCTTCTTTTGCTTGTTTTTTTTTAAATTATTATCATTTGTGAGACAAGATTCTTTGATAAACTATATGGTGAGTACTCAAAAAAATTAATAGGCAGTGTTTGACTTGGTTAGATACATAGCGAGTGCCACTCCATAGCCTGTTCTTATACAGCCAGTGACCTGAGAATGACTTTAAATTATGAAGAGTTATAGGAAACAAAGAATTTGGGAGAAGGGATACCAAGGATCAAACTCATGACTTCACGCTTTCTAGGCAGGCACTTGTACTGCTAAGCTAAATCCCCAGCCCTGGAAATAAAGAATTTTAACAAAGACAATTTGTGGCCTATAGTGCTAAATATGTATTCTCTGCCCCTTTATAGAAAATGTTTGCCAATAAGGTTTCAGCTGTTTGATTTGCTTTCCTGTTTTCAGAATTTTTTGTAGCTTACTATAATTTTAAAATAACCTAGATTCTTAGAAATGCATGCAGATTATGGAATTATCAGTTTTTTATTCTTATTTTACTGGGTTTTGAACTTAGGAATTTACGTGTGCTAAGCAAGCACTCTACCACTAATCTACATCTTGAGTCTGGAATCATCAATTTTTGTTCCTTTTCCCTTGAGAAAATTCTTAGGGAAAATAATCACCAACAGAATCCTGTTTTTTATTTTGTTCTATATGTATGTAGATTCCTTTTACTGAAATGAGGTATTTTAGTTTTTTATTATGCTTTACTTTTCACTTAAATATATTTGTCATTGGAAATTTTTTACAGCAACCTAGTAGTCTGTCATATGGATATACCATAACCGTTCTACTGGGAAGCACTTTTCTAAAATACAAATTAAACAATAAAATAATGCTAAATTAGAGAAATAGTCACTTAGCATTCCTTTGCAAAATTTCCTGAAATGACAACATTGTTAGGGTTATACTAATTGTTACCTTTTTATTTTACATATTTCACTAATGTCCTAGTATGTTTTTCAATACAGAACCAAGCCATTTGGTGATTTGTAAGTATTAAGGCACTTCTAGTAATTTCCTCTGTTCCAGATTTGGGGCAAGTTGTTTTAAGTGCTGATGGGGTTTTGCCATATTTGCATGTATACTTTTATTGGCTTTAAAATCCATTGTATGTTCACAGTATGAGTCTTGAATGTTTATCACCCTTTTTTGTTCCTTTCTTCTGCTGCACCTCAGTGTGCTCAAGAAAGTCAGGCAGTGACTTTCAGCTTCTGTTGTGGGTGTCTATTACACATTTTAGTTTTTCTCCTTCATTTTTTCTTTGTATTTGCTTACATGTGACTCAAATAACAGCCCTGCATACCTTTACCCTTTGAATAACATTTCTTAAGATCATTTAAAGGCTTGAGAAAGAAAATGTACCTTGTTATGGTGTCTGCTTGCGATTTTTTTTTCTTTTATTCTTTCCTTAGATTCTCATTCCAGTTTTCCTGATGGTGAACAAGTAGACCCTGAAAATCTCCACTTCAGTACTGACGAAAACAGTGGAAGGTAATTGCCATTTGGACTTACAAGCTACCTGAAATTTGTTGTAGTTGGTGCTCAAATTTGTCATCAATCATATAATCAGATTTATTCTCATTTTGTCATCATCTATACCTATGATAGTCATTCAAAAACTGTTACAAAGCAGCACAATTCTAGTGTAAGACAAGTAGTACATGGGGAAAAATTAACAGTGTGGGGAGAGTTCTAATAAAGTAGTAGTGTTGTCCTCCATTAATTTTAGCAAATTAATACATTCACAGAAGGCAGTTTGTATTCTGTAATGGAAGGCCAGCTAACTGCCAGAAAGTGTACTGAGAAGCATTCAGTAACTTGCTCATTGCTGGTGCTCTTCTGTCTTTGGCTGGATACTTAGTTTTGTTTAAATAAACTACCTTAATATTTTGGGGTTTAATGACAGTTTATAGTTTCATCAGGTCCTGTAGATTAGTGAACCAAAAAACTAGTTATTGATTCTGTTATGTAGAAACTTAACATGACTAACCAAAGTAACACTAAACGAAATCTCCTTTTTGGAGTACATTGACAGACTAAAATTTATTTATTTACCTTTTCTCTCTTGTACAAGTGCAGGGCAGGCACACTGTTTATTAACGCATCATCTTTTGGCAAATGGAATTTAAAATGAATTAAGTTAATGTGGATTGGTTATATTCCTGGTCATATGTAAGATTATTTTAAAATTTTTCATTTTTTAATGCCTCTTAAAGTATAAATATAGTGCAACAAATAATTTAAAACTGTCTTCTTTGTTTTCATTAGTTGGATATTGATGTCATTGTCAATAAAGGCTCATATTGCACAGTGGCTTTCAGAATGAAACTGTGATATATAAGGTTTTCTTTCATACTCATAAATAATCCCCACCCTTAAATTGCCAAACTTTACTATTGTGCTCCTGCATTTGTTTGAGCTGCTGTATATTTGTGAAAATTACACTGAAAGTTGACCAAGAGACTATTTGAAAAAGCATGAATACCTATATGTACATGTGAGAGACGTTACATCAGCTTATATTTTACTTACTATTGTTCATTTTTTTTCATATCTGATGTCTTGCTTGAATGCTGTGATGCAGTCTACTTATTTTCAAAATAGTTTGCACTTTTTGTTAATAAAAGTAACTTGAGCAAATATGTCTCTGAAGTTTATTAAAAATGGGGAGTACCTTGTTTCTCTTCAAAATAAAAAAAAAATGGGGACTAGAAGCCTCTTTTTTCTGTTCTACTGAATGTGCCTGTTTAGTTTTATGGACAAGCTCATTTTGTGAAGAGGGTTAATGGGAAACTTCTATCCTAGTCACTGTATGATCATAACAACCCTCAAAGACTAAAAAATTTCTTTGTAGGTGCTAACTTTTTTTTCTTTTGTTTTTTTGAGACAAGGTTTCACTGTGCAATTCAAGGCAGTCTTGGACTTACTTTGTAGCCCAGACTGACCTCAAACTAACAGTGATCCTCCTATGTCGGCCTCCTAAATGCTGGAATTACAGGCATCTGCCACTACACCTACCCATAGATGATAGCTTATAGTTGATACTTGTTAAGTTTTAGTAGTGGAGCCTTTGGAAAATATAATTCGTCCCCTAGTTCCTAGTCAACCTATATATGAAGTCTGTACCCAGTTCTTTTTTTAAAAACAGTCTTAAGTTGCTAAGGTTGGCCTCAAACTCTTGGATTCCAGTGACCTTCCTGCCTCAGTCTCTAGAGTAGCTGTAACTATATAGATAGACTTACTGCACTGTGCCAGCAGTGTACCCATTTCTTTAGTGAGGGCAAATACTCTGGTGCTATCCCTCTTCCTTGAGGAGGCATGTGTACTTTCACTATGCTATATTTCAGGTAATAGAGGAAAGAGGCAAAGGAGAAGAATCACTTGCTCTGCTTTGCTTGCCGCTCCTGTGTGCCCTAATAGTGTTCACTGTTTTCTCCTTACTCCCTTTTCTGCTGAAAGGTCTAGTTTCTCTTAATCTCCTCTGTTATCTTTTTTTCTCTAGTGTTTTTATTTTAATTCCTACAAAATTTATTTTAAATAGTTTATTGTTGTTTTCCATGATGAGAGTTGAACCGAGTCTCATATGTGTTAGGCAAGAGCTCTACCACTGAGCTACACTGCCAGCCCTCAATGGGGTTTTCTCTTAGGCCTAAAACATAGTGGTAATATTTGTGTTGGGCACAAACATATAATTTGTGGACAACTTACCACTTTGGTCATTGTTTTGTGTATCCTTATTTGGCAGATGAACCTGAGCATCAGGGAAATCTGGTTCTCTAAGTTTCAAAATGGGGATGGGATGGATTGCTGGTGTAGTGCTTTTATAGCACATCACACAGGAATCAAACACAATGCTCTTGTACCTAGTAATTAAAAACCTAAGGACTGTCCTATTTTTTAACTTTTATTTTAAGATAATTTTAGATTTGTGGGAATTGGAAAAATTGTGAGAGTTCCTTACATACTTTGCCCAACTTCTCCTTTTTAAAATATCTTACATAATTATAGAACAATGAGCAAAACTAACAACTTAATCTTGGTTGCAGTTCTGTTACCCAGGTTTCACCCATTGTTTCACTAAAGGCTTTTTACCATTCCAGGACTCAGGTCAAGGATTCCACATTACATTTCGTTACATCTTCCTTGTATGCTATAGTGTATGATGGTTCCACAGTTTTTTCTCACTTTCATGACTCTGATTTTCTTTTTAAAGGACCAATTTATTTTAGAGAATACTATTCCATTTGAGTTTGTCAGGTGCTTGCTCGTACTCATTTGAGGAGATGATGTATTGATAAGCTACAGTGGAGGAAGTGTGCCCTTTCTTTTTCTTTCTCTCCCTCTCTTTTTTGTTTTATGCTAGCTTTTTAAAAATTTTTGTTAGTGCTTGTTTACAGTACATGATTATCCTCATTCTGGGGAGTTGGTACCTGCACTTGACACACCTTAATTTTCTTTCATTCCCTTCCCCTTGCCTCCTTTCTCTAATGGTACTTTTCTAGTTCCCTAATTAGGTCTATATTTTTATTAGACTTCTGTAAGGAGTGGATGCTTTATTCTTTGAATTATGATCTAGTGCTGTAATTTTGTGGCTTATTCTAGTTTTGTCCATTAGAAGATCTTTTTAGATTGGTCTCTGTGTCCTTTTGATAGGTCCCTTTCTTGGTTTTTGTTTTTGAATTTTTTTGTTTTATTTTGTTTTGTATCTTAAGTTTCTCCTTCTTTCGTTCGTTCCTTCCTTCCTTCCTTCCTTCCTTCCTTCCTTCCTTCCTTCCTTCCTTCCTTCCTTCCCTCCCTCCCTCCCTCCCTCCCTCCCTCCCTCCTTCCTGACACCAGGGATTGCTGCAAGCTCACCTTAAGTTTGCCCTGCCCTGAGCATGGGATCCAGTATTTCTTGTGGTTCCTTTTATTGGAGAATAGTATTTGGGAACAAAGATCTGAGTGCTAATGTGCTGATTGTTACTAGAACATCACTGCTTCTAGTCTGCCTATTCATGCAAATTACACATATTTATTTCTGTGTCAGTGTGTATATATAAAACTTTGTTTTTAAAGAAAACCTGTGATTCTGTATCGACACTTACAACATCACTGCAGCTCCGCAGGGCTCATTCTAGCCTTTCTTTTCTTTTTTGGGGGGGTGGGGTGGGTACCGGGGATTGAACTCAGGACTGCAAGTTTGCAAGGCAGATGCTTATGCCACTGAGCTAAATCTACAGCTAGCCTTTCTTCTTACTTGGAATATCTAACAAGGACAACCTGGCTTTGCTTAGCTACAGTATGTTTACTTGTTCAATCCTGGTTTTAAAAAAAAAAAGGTACTTTCAGAACTGTTGACCTCTACTCTTGTGTGAAAAACTTATCACCTAGGTTACAGATTATAATGTTTACCTATGATTGGTTTTGTCTGTTTGGTTGGTTTTTATTTTGTTTTTGAGATGGGATTTTCAAATGTTTCCCAGACTCATTTGAATTCCTGGGTCCAAGTGATCTTTTTGCCTCATCCTTTCAAGTAGCTGGACCTCAGGCACATAAAATTGCACCCAGGTATTGCAGTTATTTTTCTCATCAGTGTTTGAGTATAATGTCAAAATAGGTTTAAGATTTATTTAGGTTTCTAGATTGAACTACATTACTTCCTTTCCTATCTTCTCCATTATGATTATGTGATTCATTTGTAATACTGTTAGATTCATCATTATAGTCTGCATTCTGTCCTCCTACACATATCCTTGTTGACTTTTTAATTTACATACATTAAAATTCAATCTTTCTGGTATGTGGTTCTGTGGGTTTTGACAAGTGTTGTGTATGTGTCACAATAGTATATAGAGCATTTCAGCTGTCTTAAAAATTCCCTTGTTATGGCTTTTTGTACACAGCTGCCACCACCCCACATCACTGCCACCAAATTCATGGCCATCACTGATTTATTATCTTTGCTTTTAGTTTCCTTTTCCAAGGAGTCATATAAATGGAACACAAAATATATAGCCCTTCATATGGCAAAATGCAATTAAATTTCATCTGTCTTGTGTGAATCAGACTTAATTTCTTTTTGATTGTTGAGTACTATTACTTACATAGTTATGCCCCTGTTTATTCATTTATCCATTGCAGGACATAAATGTTACTAAGGATGTTTATGAACCTTACAAACACTAGTGTACAAATTCTTATGTAAGCATAAGTTTGTTCTCCATGATATTAAGTCCCTATGGGTGGGGTTGTCGTGTGATATAAGTTTGGCTGGTCTCTTTCTGGATTTTTGAGAAACATCCTGTAATTTAGAATTCCTTAATTGGTAAAGAATCATTTGGGCCTGGGGTTTAGCTCAGCAGCATAAGCACCTGCCTGCCAAGTGCAAGGTCATGAGTTTAATACCTGACACCAAAAAAAAAAAAAAAAAAAAAAAAGAATGACTTACAGTGGACCTAGTTAATGCTAACAAGATGACTCAGAATATGAACTTCATGCCAGAAAGGCAAGCTAGGTGATTAGAATAAGGTTATCAGCTTGATTGCGACTTAATCAGCTATGCTTGCATATTGAAATATCAGTAAAAACTCTGGATATTAAAGACTGAGGGAGCTTCCCTGGTTGACACCATTATATCACTGTTAGTTGAGTGTGCTGTTAAGGTAGCTTACTGAGGAGAAGGCATCTTCACATTTGGAACCTTCACAATCTCACCTTATGTGTCTCTCATTCAGCTGCTTTGTATTTGTATCCTTTTGTTATAATAAAATTGTGATCATAAGTAAAGTGCTTTCCTGGGTGTTATCCATTGTAGTGGGTTACAAACCTGAATTGAATGGTGGGAACCCCTAAACTTGCATCCAGCTGCTATCCAAAAGTGGCAGTGGCTTAGGGGAAACCTCTGGACTTGAAGCTGGTGTCTGAACTGAGGATAGCCTCATGGGAGACTACCCTAAACCTGGGAAGTTTAACCTAACTTCAGGTAGTTGGTATAAGAACTCATTGCACTGTCACTTTTAAAGTATATGCTTAATTCTAATGATGATAAACTTGCACAGGTATTACTACCATTTTCCATTTCCACTGGCAACGTACCAGACTTTAGTTGCATCCCATGAACACTGGGAATTATCACTGGTTACTTAGCCAATGTAATAGGTGCATTTTGGTATTTGTTTTGCTAATATTTTGCTAAGAATTTTTGCATCTATATTTACAAGGGATATCAGTCTGTAACTTTATTATATCTGATGGTATCTATATAGTGATGCTGACGTATGCATCTTCTCTGGAAAATAATGTGTAGAACTGGCAAGTTTACTAACATAACTCTTGGAGTAGGTTTCTCTTT
Organism: Hydrochoerus hydrochaeris; assembly: GCA_004027455.1. Taxonomy (NCBI): domain Eukaryota; kingdom Metazoa; phylum Chordata; class Mammalia; order Rodentia; family Hydrochaeridae; genus Hydrochoerus; species Hydrochoerus hydrochaeris. The sequence goes on from PVLA01012081.1 coordinate 24,464, forward strand.
CTTAGCTGTGATGTTTTTATAGTTTATTCTGCTTGATGTCCTCTGAGTTTCTTGGATCTGTGGTTTTGCATGTATCATTAATTTGGGAAAAGTTTGAGCCATTATTTCTTATATCCATTACCCTTCTCTTTTCCTTCTAGGATTCTAGTTATGCATACATTACACTGATATTGTCACAGCTTTTATGTGTGTGCTCTTTTGAGTTTTATGTTTTTGTTTTTTCTACTGTTGTGTTTCAGTTAAGGTTTTGGGGGTACAAGGGAAGTTTTGTGTATTTGTGTTTTGCAGTGCTGAGATTTCAGGCATTTGCCACCAAACCTAATTAGGACCATTTTTGTTGACTTTCAGGTTTATTAGTTCTCCCCCTACAAGACTGATCCAGCCAGTCAAAGACATTAATCATCTCTATTATGGTATTTCTCTTCTCTTCTCTTCTCTTCTCTTCTCTTCTCTTCTCTTCTCTTCTCTTCTCTTCTCTTCTCTTCTCTTCTCTTCTCTTCTCTTCTCTTTTGGCACTGGGGATCGAACTCATGCCAGCACGTTTGCAAGGCAGGTGCTTATGCTGCTGAGCTAAATCCCCAGCCCAATATTTTTCTTTTCTAACCTATTACACTTTCTGTTTTTCTACTGACATCACCTATATGATCTTACGTATTACTATCATTTTTCCTTAATATATTAATCATATTTATTGAAAATGATCTCTCAGGCCAGGAATGTAGCTTAGTGATAGAGCACTTGCTTAGCATACCTGAGGCCCTGTGTTCCATCCCAGCACACACACACACACAACACACACACACACAGACTCAGTTGGAAAATCTTAGCCAGCCATGGTTGTGCATGCTTGGTGTTGGCAATTGCTTCATCTGTTCAGAGTATGTGTGTTATTTTTGTTTTGCCTTTTCATATACCTCTATATATTTTGCTAAAAGTAATACAACTAATATAGAACAGTAGATACTTTGGTGACTAGATACTTAATGCCCAAAAATAAGCATGCATTTTTTTTCTGCTTAGACTTTCATTGCACAGATTGTATTAATCTAGTAGAGTTATGCTTGTTTTTTGTTTTTTGTTTTTTAATCGGTACCAGGGATCAAACTCATGACCACGTGCTTGCAAGGCAAGCACTTATGCCGCTGAGCTAAATCCCCAGCCCGAGTTATGCTTGTTTTAAGACATGCTGTAGCTATGAATAACTTTAGTGATTTTCAGGTTCCTACAGCAGTACATTATTGTATTGCTGATAGTGGCTAGTTTGATGGAACAGTGCCTGTCCTGAGCTTTTCATTGTCCTATGACTTGGACAAGATCCCTCCCACTCTACAGTCATGTTAGGTAAAACTCTTTACCTCTGAGCGAAACCCTGCCCCTCTGTTTTTTTGGTGTTGTCTTACTCTTCTCCCAAAAACATTCTGCTTCTGTTTGAAACATGGTTGGGGCTGGTGTTCATAGTTCTAGATTCTGGCAGGGAAAAGGAGTGGGGAGTGTCTTAGTTTACTTGGTCTTTCCTGGCTAGTTGCAGACACAGTGACATTTCTGCCCCTTCCCTGGGGGTAGGATTCTTCCTTGTTGGCTTCCTTGGCTACAGTGACACTGGTGCCTTGATGGGAGTAGTATTTCTGGACCCCCTTCCTGCCCCTCAGTGGAATACTTTCTTTTCCATAGACCAGGTTGGAGGAGGGTTTTGGTGACTTTCTGCACCTTTCCCCAAGGATACTGGGTACCTCTCCTGCGCCTTCCCCACAGCTGGTACTTCTTAGAGCTCTTTCCAGTCTTTTCTGTGACCCCCTGATAGCAATTGTGTAGAAAAAGCTGCAAGAGGATGCAGACTCCAGCACTTTCTGTCACACTTCCCTACCCCATGTTGTACTTCCAGCCCATACTGTCACTTCACTAATGTCACTTTAGCTAAATGTGCTAGTGTCCCCTTTCCCCTGTAGAAGCCTGACATGCTCAACTTTAGCCACTCTTAAACTTTGGCTTTCCAATGTTTTATTTTTAAAGTCATAGTTTGTATTTAATCTAGCTCACTTTCATTGTAAGAGTAGTAGCAGTGTTTCTTTTAGCTCTGTATCTCACAGAGCAGAATACTGTTTTTTCTTTTTTAAGTTACTTGTTTACCATGTGTCACTTGAGCAGGTGTTATTTTAACCAGTAACTCTTGTACTGGATAAATTTAATAAAATTATCATTTTATATTTTCTGTAATATTCTTATAAAAATTAATGAAAAAATATGCAATTTTTGGTCATACTGTAATTAAACTGGTAAGTCATTAATGTGTATACACTATTGAATTAGAGACTAATTTTAAAGCCATAATTTAAAAAATAAATATTTTATGATTTTATCTTTACTTTTAAATTATAAGGATAAAAAGTTTGAAAAACAGAAAACTCCCAAGAGTTATTTTCTTCTTTGCATATTCGTTTTATTCTTTACATGGCCATATTTTTAAACTTCTCATTCTATCTCTACTTCTCACATCAATAAATACATGCTTCATAGTCTAGATTTACAGAAGTTTTAAACTTCTTAGAGTTTAGTTTTAAAACTTCTTAGAGCTCTTTCCAGTGGAGCTAAATGGCAAATGGTAATATCAGCCACTCTGTAGTTTGGGACATAAATTGAGGGGGCTGCCCTGTTTCTGAACCGGAGTCTTCAGCCAGGTTCTGCAAACATAGTGTCCCTGATGTGTACCTGGAGAACTGCTTTGTATGCTAAGTTTACCCCTTTGTCAGTACCATGTGACCTGGTGAGGCCCTAGTGGCTGTGCTTGGCTTAACTGCTTGCCCGCATTCTCTTGCCTATCACATTACAGTATTGGAACTAGCAAGGGCTTTATCATCTTTGGTCAAACTCTTATTAACTATTTGAAAAATGATTTCTCCAAATGTTTGTCACTTCTGACAGATTTTCACATTTGTTTCTCTAGTCCAAAAGCAGGATCAGAAAGTCAGAACCTCTGTGTGAAGGGCTCTGTTTGCAGCATGAAGGCATGACACATCTTATCTGGAGGTCCCATCACTGGGGTAGCATCCTACAGCATAGCATAAGAGGTATGCTAAACCCAGTGGTCTGTGGAAGAGCACTTTGTTGTTGAACAGTTTGGGGTCTCAGCCTAACTTGTTTGAAATATAAACAGGAAAAGCTCTTCCAAGGCCAACTAAAAATAGATTTCCTAAAGCACAACAGAAGTGTTCTTTACTTACTGATTGCTGTTAAGGTAACTGGTGACTCAGTGGTACAGTCTATGCTGAACATGCTGAAGCCCTGGACTTGGTGCCCAGCTGGGGAAAAAAAAAAAAAAAAAACACTGGCAGGTGACAACCTTGTAATCAAAAAGGAAAATGAAGCCAAGGTATGGTGGTACATACTTATACAGGTCAGCATTTGGGAAGCTGAAGCAGGAGTATTTGGGGTTCAAAGCCAGTGAGGACCTCGTAGACACTATTTCAATAAATAACACCTTATCTATCCATCTAGGCTTCATTTTTTTGGCCAGGGGTCAAACCCAGGATCTCATGCATGCTAGACAAGTGTTATACCACTAAGCTACACGTCCTAGCCCACGATAGTGATTTTCAATAATTTGATATCGGTAACTTTCTGCTAAGTTCAAATGATTTTATTATACATAGTGGCTCACTTAAATCATCTTGTATGCTACTGCTTCTGAAAGTAAATAATTTTGAACTAAATACTAAATTTTATGGATTGTTTTCAAAGGTAAACACCTAAAGGTGCTTTTCTATGCATAAATTCATGTTTAAAACTGAATTTAGGGAATTTGAAATTTAACCTCATTGAGAGTGAGACTAAAAGGTCTAAATGGCAAGAATGGATAATGCAGTTTACCTCCCATTCCTTTGGATGCAGGCATCTTGCTTGTCTTCTTACACCACTTTTCTGTCCCCTATTACTCCCTTAAGAGCAGTCCTCCAAAGACTTCCACAATTCACCTCTCCTTTTCAAAATAAACAGGGAAAAGTGACTGGAAGGAAAAAACTTGAGTGGTTGGGTTTAGAATTGTGAGAATTAAGTCCTTGGGAGGTGTGAGGTAGGTCCTGTTTCTTTTCTATTTTAGATACTAACTCCTCTCTCATTTCCTATTCCCCCAGTGGGAAGAACATGTGTAAGATGAAACATCTTTTTCTTTTTCTTTTTTTTTTTTTTGGTACTGGGGATTGAACTCACAACGTTGCACTTGCCAGACAGGTGCTTATGCCACAGAGCTAAATCCCCGGTCCAAAACATCTCTTTTTCTGAGGGAAAATAATTGTTATAAAAGCACTAAGCACATTTTCTTCATTAAATGTTCCTACTTGTCAGGTGTGATGCTTTGTGACTAATTGCAGTCACTCAGGAGGCTGAGGCAGGAGGATCCCAGCTTCAGGGATAATCTGGGCAATTTAGTGAGGCTTTGGCAAAAAATTTTAGAAGGCAGTTGGGGATATAGCTCAGTAGCAGAGCACTTGCCTTGCCTGTAAACCCCTTGTCCCTCCCAACATACACACACACACACACACACACACACGTTCCTAGGTAAAACTAAAGAAAACTATCACCTTGGAATTTTCTTTCCATTTCTGAGAGAATCTGCCTCATTTTAAGCACTAAATAACAGTGTTCTCTTAAAGAAAAAAACAAATGACTATTGGTTTTAAATTGCTGGGTTTTATTAAGATTGGCAAAATTTCAACATCCTCCTTACTTGAATGAACAGCTTAATAAAATATGGTTACAACTGAACTCAAAGGTGATCTGTAGAGCAGGTTTGTAAATTGATACATTTACTTGGTAAGAAATGTTCACTCCCTTCACTCCATAGAGAATTCATTGCAGAGAAATGTCATGAATAAGAGAAAGCCTGTCTCACCAAAGAGCACCTGCAAAGTTTACAATGATGTATCTAGATTATCTAATACATCAAAGTCCAAGCATTTCCTTTTCATAAGCAACTGCTGTGTCACTCTGGAGTTTCTTATCCTATTTGATAATTTCTAATTAGTACCATAAATCGTCTTTGAAATAGATAAAATGCTGCTGGAGGAAGTAACAATTCTTTAATATGCCTTATGTTATAATACTGGCAATCATTTTGTTTTGAAAAACAATCTTTTCAAAGGTGAAAAAATCATTTTTTTGCTTATTTATGACTCAAAATCATCTGAAATTAAGGTGTGAACAAAACTTATAGTTTCCCTTTTTATGGCCTTGCTTAGGTGAGAATGCTCATTAAATGAACAAATTGTTTAAAAAATTTGGATCATTTTCTCACCACCTCACCAAGTCTTTGATACGGAAGGAAGTACTTGAACCACAGCAGTTTTATCTGTAAACACAGAACTCCTCATGCATCATTTTCATCTGCCCACTGACGTTGCACTTCTTACTAGCACAGTGTTACAGCAATGAAGTGTGATTGTCCTGAAAATGCAGTGTTGATACTATACCACTATAAATATGGTCAGAGTTGACTTATTGTTGACATTGACATTGTCCTTGGGAAAGATGTTACCTTTGAGGATTCTCCTAGTTAAATGCAACAGAAACTTTAATTGTATTCTTCAAGGACAATGGATGGCACTTCTAGGTAAAGAAAAGGTATATACATAGGTGTTTCTACCTGACCTTTGTAGTACAGACCTAATGGGGTTAATAGCCCCAGTATTTGGTGCTGTAATGTTATCTAACCTCAGATGGCCCTCAAAAGTACATGTCTAGAAAGTGAAAAAAGGAAACTTTTAAGGTAGGGAGTGACTCCCTTTAAAACTCACAGTGAATGTACAAGGAGTTTGTAATAACTTCATTTGGTGACATGAAGTCTGTTTCCCTAACCAATACTACACTCTCTTTATATTTTACTATTTCCTATTCTAACAAAACTTGGTTAGCAGGCAAACAAATTGATGCAGATCATGTTAAATTGAAAAAGGGAGACTGCCACTCTTTAAGGATTGAGAGTAGAACTTTCACCACCACTAAATTACACAGTGAGTAAAAGTACGAAACACATAATTCACAGACTATACCTCAGCATTAACAGTTAATATGTAATATATACTTTTATATCTGTCTATTTGTACAATCACCAGATACACCATCATTAAATACAAGTTACAATAATGTATAGATTCCGTTAGTTAAAGGGTTACTTATTGCTTACGTCAGCAAGCAGCAAATTAAGGGCACAGGATTTGAACAGAAGGGAACTACTTTCTATCACCAGTGGCATTAAGATATAATACTGCATTTCACAAAGCACTGCTTTTTAATCTAGTTTATAAAACCATGAGCAGCATATATCAGACCAATAACCACTATCTTAATATTTATTCTAGAATTTTAAAGGACTTACCTTACAAATGGTACCCAACTACCCTATAAATATGCATGTTGTGAACAAATGAATAGTTGCTATTTTTTTTTACAATATTGAGAACTATTTTATTTCCTAGAGAAAATGAGACATGGAATTAACACTGCTATATAGTCAGATCTACTCATCCCATACCCTTAGAAATGGGTCTGTGTTTGTCCCAGTTTGATCCAGCCATTTTTCCCCTACTGAAAAAGCTTACCATTTGCAGCTTCTTGCCTTTCACCTTTATTCTGATCAAAAGTATTACCAGCAGACAATTACAGAAAATGTAGTTTTTTACTTAGCTAAGAGTTTTGGACTATAATGTGTACCAATATTCTGCTGCCTTTGTTTTCTTGTTTCTTTAGATAACTTGATTTGACACTGACACTGCATCGGAAGGGTTGTCAACAAGAACTAGGCTTCAGAAAATGACAGATATGAGTGAGGCCCATGCATAGGGCAAAGAATCATAACAATGAAAAAAGTGTCTGATACTATAATTGGAGTCATGTTTACTCTTTCAACTCTGTCACAAGACTTGAAAAAAATGAATGACTTCAAAGTCAAGAGAAAATCACTGAAAATATCTACTTATATCCAAATTTTAAAAAATAAAATCTGTAGATTAACAATCAGATTGTTGTTAAAAGCTTTGTTTAAAAATTACTTGATATAGCTATACTGGCACCTGTAATATGCTGCAGTCATCTTTATCCTAAAAACTCAAGAATTGTAACCCTGCTCTGTCCAGGGAACTGAAGGTAATTGTACTATCATGTAAAAAACATGACTAGGCAGTGGACATTTGTCAGCAAGAGCACTGAGTGTATCTGACTGTGAGCAATCAGTGCAGTGGGGCCACCACTGGCTAGGGAAGGGTGACATGGAGACATTCGTGATTCTCAGAATCAAGGCTGCTTTGCTGAATGATAGTTTATTTGCTTTTTTTAGTTGAAGATATGCTTCTAGCTTGAAATGGCAGAAATAGCAAAAACCAGATGATTTTAAACTATGAAATACAAATATTGAAATGAAAAGTATACATCCTGTTTCTACAGTCTGATTTTGCCTGTAGCAGGACTGGCTTGTCTTCCAGTTAAAACTGAACAAACCTGACTCTTGGTAATCTGCATTGTCCTTTGCACTTGGCCTTTTGGTTCACTTAGGCAGTATTTTCAGTCTCTTTCATACCAGTTATTTCATTCCCTTGGGGAAAACAGTTTTAGAGAAGTTGAAACTAGCATTTTTAAATCTTCAAAGCCACTTTTTATATTGTTGTATATGCCCATTCTGTCAACTTAAAAAAAAAGTAGAAAATATACAAATGCTGTATAACTTTCTTTTATAAATGGCATTTTGATTCTTTTATATTTGTACCTGACATCATCTCTGTTAAACCAGTTTTATTCCTGAGATGAAGGTACAGTGAAAAACACATTAGCATCATAGATTAAAATAGTGGTTTTCTAAAATGACAAAAAAAATTCCATCAAAAGCACCATGACAGGTATGAAACTCCCAAATAACTACAGCCCTAAGAAATATTTTTAATTCAAAAAATGTTCATAGTCTTATGTTACAGGAAAAAAAAATCTGTAAATTTTGACTATATCTTGCCTCACAAATCTGAAAAGTAACACCTCTACATTAGCTTTCTACTTTTCATTGTTATCAGCTAAAATCCATATGGCTTTTAGTCTTTTATTTACCCAAAAGGGGTGAGAGGAATCTTTCACAGACCCCAAGATCTTGAGAGATGTTTCCCAATTAAATTCTTCATTAATTTTTCCATAGATATATGAGGCACATCAGACCAGATTTCAACACTATGCGTCCTGACTGAAATAACTTCAAGCTTCCACTAGTGACGTGAAAGGATGGCAGGGGTCGGGGGCAGATTTAGAGACACATCACAGGGACCAGTTGTATAATTTTGCTAGTGAAACTGCCAATACTTTTTTTTTTTAAATTTGAAACACTATTTTGAGTTTCCTAGAGATCTATTTACATTTAAGAATTGAGCCATCCATGGATTCATAATGAAGCACATGTGTTTTATAAATGTCTACCTTGTTTCTACTCTGATAGTGGTGTTTTTAATTGAGGGAGAGCTAGCTAGCCTACTTTAATGAAAAAGTATTATATTTTACAGCTTCTGAAAACATCCGGGCACAGAATATCATTACTCTTTATGGTATTCTTTATTGTGTTGTCATTGTACCCTTTCCAGCCATTTTCCCTCCATGAGACATAACTTCTTGCCATCCTATTTTTCTTCCCACTTCGAATAAGTGAAGTTAGGTTAATGCCTATTTTGTGGGAAGGCTCTTGAGCAGAGAAAAATGAATAAAACTTTTGTCGCCTCTTGGAGTAGTAATGGCATGGATGATAGAATCTAGAAATTCTTTTCCCCAGGGATTTGGACTGTTCATTTTCCAACCCAGAACAGACAGGAGACAAAGTCTCCATTCTGTATACCTGCTGCCCTGTGGAACCCAAATTAAAAGAAGCAGAAAACTCTCCAGCACCACTCCATGCAGGCAATGATGATTGAACTGATTTTTCCTCCATCATTAGCTCATTATTAAGATTGGCTTTCTTTGGTGCACCAGGACCAAACATTTCAACTGGTGGCAAAAACTGAGCACTGTGAGGTTTGCTTGCTTCTAATTGTGTGAGATCTAGGTAGCCTGGATCGTCCAGCACGTTGATTTGGGACCCTGGGCTGAGGCTGGTTCTATCAGTGAATGAATCCACACGCCCATCATAGCCTAGATCGGCTGGTGCTGAGCACTGGTGCTGAGGCCAAGGGCGTTTGCATTCTCCATGATTCTCCTTATCATCCCCACCATCTTCTTGCCCTCCTTGAAAAGAGTTCTCTGTCCAATCTGATTCCTCACTAACATTTACAGCTTTATTCATGTCCCTCAGGAATACCACAATAACAGTGATGTTATCACTTGACCCAGCATCGCGAGCTGATGCCACTAATTTGTGGGCAACCATACTGCTGTCTCCATTGTTTTCTTTCAAGTGATCAGACACAACTTTCACTGCCTCATCAGGGTTCACGGTATCATAGAAGCCATCACAGGCCAGAATGAGGTAGTCTTCAGTCCCATCCAAGACAGTAGAGGCAGAATCTGCATCTCCACAGATATATGGCTTATGTTCAGCATCTCCTGTGGGAATTTGAAAGTAGAGAGATCAGAAGGCAGACTTTGGTTTACTTGAATGCTTTGAATGTTTATGGCCAAGTCAGGAATGGTGGCACAAACCTATAATCCTAACAGTCCAGGAAGCTGAGGCAGGAAGACTAAGTTCAAGTCCAGCCTAGGGAAATGAAGCAATGAGATCCTGTCTAAAAATTTTAAAAAAATTTTTTTAAAGGCTGGGAATATAGCTCAGTACAAAGGCTCCTGGGTTCAGTATCCAGTAGCATAAAAGAAAAAAAGTTTATAGCCAATGACATGAGACTGATTATAATTTAAGATAAAATGTTTTTAAATTTTCTGTTAAGTAGCTGTTGCTTATGTCTTCATTCCAGTTGAGGCCAGGCGTGGTGATTCACGCCTGTAATCCCAGCACTAGGGAGGCTGAGGCATGAGGGTCGTTGTGAGTTCGAAACCAGCCTGGGCTACAAAGTGAGCTCAAGGCCAACCTGAACTGCATAACGAGACCCTGTCTCAAAAAGACAAAAAAAAATTTTTTTTTTAATTCCAGTTGAATAATTACCAGTTATTGGGGTAAGTTTTTTGTCTAACATTATGAAGCTTTTGCCTCTGGCCATCATACTTTGCCAAGTATGACTACAAGTAGAGTAAATCTAAATTTGTTGCTGTACTAAAAAATTTGGTCCTACATAGTGGTTAGATTTTATTTAATTGCAACTTGAGTACAAATACTCTTGAAAAAAACAAAGTTCTGATTGTTTTTTTCATTAAACAATTTTTGTTCTATCCTTATTTAGAAATCACTAAATAGCTTCAAGTTGCAAGAACAGAGGAAGGTTTGCATTCCTAAGGAATTTAAAATATCAGTTGCAATTCCCAAAAGCCAATTTGTGGCTTTTCCAAGGATTCATATAGGGAACTAGAATGCAGGTCTTTTAGGCCCTAATCTGCTTGCCTTTCTTTTAATGCTGATTTATTTTAACTTCTAGAGACAAAAAAATATATGACCATTTTTCTCTTGTCTTTAGAAATTAATACCATATTCTTCATTTCTTCCTATGTCTCTGATTAATGCCTCTTCTCTCCTTATTCATTAACAACTGTGAGAACCCCTAATGCCCTCCTGGGCCTTTTTCTTTCTTGCTTAGTTCCTTTTCTCAGAGAATCACATTTGAGCCAGGTCTTGAAGTGTAAGGTAGCAACTAAGCAGATTTCCTTCACTTGGGGGAACAACACAAGCAAAGACAGAGGCTACTGTTAGGGAGTGGTGTGTAATAGAAACTGGAGACCCCTGGGCCCACAGTGAACTAGGTTTTTGTCACCACTTACTGAGATAATTGATCACCTGCAGTGCCTTTGGAACATTCAAATCCAGAACATTACAGGATGTATTCATTGTTTGCTTTCATTGTTTTCCTTTAAGTAAGTACCTGGAAAGAACCTAGCTGGTAGTGGTTAAGGATAGCAGCACTGCAGTCAGACTGCCTGGCTCTAAATCCTAGCTTGTTACCTACACAACTGTAATGACTGTCTTTTCCATTGCGCTAAAAGGAACTTTTGACTAGGGGAAGATAAATGAAGATAAACTAAGTTACATGGCTCTAGAGACATTGTTTCTGTTATCTGTTCTAGGTTCTCTTTTGCCCAAGAAACATTTCTTTACATTTCACACGTGTTTAATCTCTAGATAGGCCTGGAAGGTTCAATAGGACCGCTATGCATCACTCTTCTAGAACCAAATTGGGCAGTACACACTACCTATCCAATAGGTTATGTAACTGTCTACCAGAAAAGACCAAAACAAAAATATGTTAGCCAGGTGTGGTGGTTTACACCTGTAATCCTAGTACTTGGGAGGCTGAGACAGGAGGGTCACTTTCAAAACTGGCCTAGGCTCGTGACTTCAAGGCCACCCAGAACTGCATAGTGAGACCCTGTCTCAAAACAAAACATGATAGTTTCTTAATAGAATTACTTAGTATATCTGTAAGGTGAGATATTAAGTCTTCTGACCCTTAAAGTCCTCAGCTCCACTCCTGTTCTCAAATGTGTAACTCCCTCCTTTTACTCAGCTTATGCTGTCTTCCATTCATGCACTATTTCTTACAGTAGTCAAAACAATCTTCTTCAAGCATGGTTTTGATTTCATGAACTTCACTTCTTTATTATGATGCCTCTCAATACCCTATTAGAACTAAGTAAAACTTCCAATCATGTGATTGTATTCTTTACCAATCCACTTAATTTCCCCTACTCTACCTGACTGAATTATCAGTATTTGTTTAATTCCACTTCTAAAAATAAATGTGATCTGAGTCATATTGTTCCCAAAACTCTTGTTTTAGTGCTACAATTAAAAGACTACTGCAACTGTTAGTTTGGAACAGAACATACAAAGATTTGCGCAGAGAAAATACTGCCAAAATTCTGGCTTTTCACCTGCTACACTGTTGGTGTCAAATTCATGACATTTCGCCCCCAAATTTGGTAGGAGGGCATGAATATCCATTTCATGGTAGAAATGGCAACATTCTTGTGTGTTCAGCCTCCTCTCTCCATATGCTAGGAAACATATCATGCTTCTGTCAACTTTGGATAATGAATCTGAAGGACTTATGCAGAGAAATAACTGAAAAGCTTTTCATCTTCAGAGCTTATCATTCATCGAATGTCCTTGATTCCTACACTGCCCTCAAGTTAAAAAAAATTTGTGTGTGTGTATGTGTGTGTGTGTGTTGGAGATTCACCAAATCCACTACCATTTTTCCAACTCAGAGGTGTCTCTTTTCCTTTCAAAAGCTGACCTGTGCTGATGGCCATATCTTCCTATTCTCTGACTACACTCTCATTTTCAGTTTTCCCTTTAATTATTACCTTTTTCCTAGAAACACTCAAATCTAAAATTTCCTTATCCAAAAAACCAGAAGCAATAAAAGTAACCTTTTCCCAAATCAACTCTTTCCTCAAGCCATCACACTATTTCCTTTCTTCCTTTCACAATCAGATTGCCCAGGAAACTAAATCTATGATTGTTCCTGTGATCCTGCCTTTTTCCTCACCTTGTTGTTCTTTTCTTTTTTCTTTTCTTGTACTGGGAATCAGACTCACAACCTTGCGTATGCCAGGCAAGTGCTTGTGCTGCTGGGCTAAATCCCCAGTCCCAACCTTGTTGTTTTCTATAACCCAATTAGTAGTTTTTCCACATCTCACAATCTAAAATACTTCAAGTATCATCAATTATTATTTTTTTCTTCTGGTCTTTTTTGAGACAGGGTCTCTCTGTGCAGTTTAGGCTGTTGTTGAGCTCACTTTGTAGCCCAAGCTGGTCTCAAACTTGCAACAATCTTTCTGCCTCAGCCTCGTGAGCACTGGGATTACAGGTGTGTGCTACCATGCTCAGCTTATTTCCTAATTTTTTAATTCCATGTCTCTTTTAAACCCACTTTTGACCACTGCAGCAGTCAACACTGTGGGCTATTTGTTCCAGCAGAGCCTCTTTTCCTCATATGCATCATATCCCACCACTTTCTCAGCCTCTGATTGCTTCTTGATTTTTCTTTGCTGACTCCCGTCACTTAATAACACTAACATTCATTGTGTGCCAGATACGGCTTTAAGTATAGCTCAGGTGCTACACATTAAAGACTGCATGAGCTAGCTACCATTGTTATTCCTACTCCACCAAGGAAGAAACAGACACTGAGAAGTGAAGTAGATTTCCCAAGGCCATTGCTTGTCAAGTGCAAATCCAGAGTCCACCCACAGTATTATTCTCCCTAAAGTAATGAGCCTGTGCCTTTTTCACAAAACACACCTTCCCTGGGCAGTGTAACCAGTGCCTACTTTTGCTTCACAGTTACCTAGCATTATTGCCAAAACAGAATCAGCTCTTAAACCTCTGTCTCCAATCTAGAACTCTCAGCTAAGCTTCAGATCTGTATTTCCAACTGTATTTCTCTTCCAAGTCATCC
>PVLA01012082.1:0-47442 GCA_004027455.1 Hydrochoerus hydrochaeris
GGGGAGGGGAGGGGAGAAAAGATACTTCAGCAAAATGACAATAGAAATTGCCTCTGGTTAGTTAGATGACTTAAAACATTTTTTCCAATCTTTCCGCAATAACCATAGTTAACGTACTTTAACTTTTTAAATGCTTTAAAAGTGAAGGAGAAAAATAAAAAACAAAATTCTTTTTTAATGTCAATTTTTTTATTTTAAAGAGAATAAAACAAGAGGACAGATCTAAGCAGATCAGAACAGAACAATGTAAGCAACACAGCTCTTCACAACAAGACAATTGAATATTAACAGTAGCTACCATAATTAGCTTTACACACAATAATGTCAAACATAACAAAATAGAATAAAACCACTCAAGAGAATGAAAGTATTGCAAGGCATTCTGAACCAAGTAACCAAAGATGAACAAGGGCTGCTATATTATCTCATTTTCCATAAAAATTTTGTTTATACTATCATACATATTAAAATCCAATAAGACACAACATGATAGAACCAGTGGTAATAGAAAAACAAAAGCATGGTAGGATTTCAGAGCAAGATGATATCGAATCAACAATGGCTGCCATATTGTTTTTCTTCAAAGTAACTATTCATACCATCACATATATTAAGATCAAACAAAACAGAATAAAACCATTCCAACCAATGAATGAAAACATAAGACTTCAAAGCGATATAATGGTGAACCATGATTACCATAAAATCTTCTTTACTCTTACCATTTCCTATACTAGGGAGACTATACAGTATTTGTACATGTGAGTTTGATTTATTTGACTTATGAGTATAGATTCAAGATGCATCCATTTATTTATAAATATCTCAATATGATCATTCTTTGTAGCTGATCAGTACTCCATTGTATAAAAGCACCACAATTTTTTTATCCACTCCTCTGTTGATGGGCACTTAGGTTGTTTCCAAGATCTGGCTATTACAAATTGTGCTGCTATAAACATGGGTGCACAAAAACCAGAATTGTTAGTTGGTTCACATCAACTTCGTCCCAGGAAATATCTATTATTCTCCCATTCGGTCCCAGTGCTCCTTTCCCCTGATCTAGGGAAGCTAAGAAATCCCCTTTGGGAAGTGAATTCACAAAGGCTCTAAATGGTAAGTTCTAAGAGATCAGGGTCCAGCTGATATTTCCTCCTGAGATGCTCAGTGAAAGCTTTAGCCTCCCTCTGCACCAAACCACCAGTGAAAGCCTTCAGCAGTAATAGCTTCTGTTCACTGACTGCTTTCTGCGTATCAAGCACTCCTGTGACTGCTTAGCCTGGATTGATATGTGGAAGCGCAGGAGCTGTATTGCTGTAGTAATAGGTACAGGGGTCAGGAAATGACCTGTAACTGCAAAGCTAGGCATCTTGTGAGCAAAGCCACTAGGCTCCATATGGCCCGACCTCCATCTATGCTTGTAGCTCTCAGAACCATGGGATAATGTCCCATTTCCTCAACCAAGCCAACAAGGCCCTCTGGGACACCCCACCCCAGCTCTGTGGCCCCGTTCACTCTACTGCTTGCAGACTGGATGCTGTCACCTGGACACTCACATCACTGCACGCACCTGTGCGCTGGCCTGCTTTTCACTTTGATGTATCTTTCTTACCCCTCTGGTCCTGCTTCCCCTTTCTTTAGAGCTGCTTAATCCCATCAGGCTAGCAAGGCTAAGCTCAGTGATTGGCTCCCCTTCCTTCCCTTGCTTGTGCAATACCTGCATGTCCCTCTGTCACTGCTTTTATAACATTTTTTGATGCTGTTTGTTTGCCTCTCTTCTCCAACTCAGTGCATCCAGTCTCCCAGGACAGAAGCCTGTGCCTGTCTGCACATCCCTCAGTGGCTCTCACTTGGCAGGCTCCCGATATGTATCTGTTGGAGGGGTGGGTGGATGGATGGATGGATGGATGGATGGACAGATGGGTGAGAGTGGAGTGGATAGGTGAGTTAATGGATGGACAGGCAGATGGACAGGGAGACACAGAGAAGTTTGCGAGGAGGACATAGTTTGAAGGGAAGAAGTTCAAGTTGTGCTCTAAACCAGCCTCTCCTGTCCCTGTCTCAGCCTCTTCCTGTCTCGCCTCTCCTCCCACAGCTCTTCCTGAACCCTATAAGTATGGATGGGGCTGTTTTGCTTATCCTGGCCATCAAGAGGAACCCGAAGTCTAAGATGGAAGAGCTTGACATTTCTGTAAGTGATCCTGCCTGGCTGCGTCACTTGATGGCCGGCCATGGCGGGAGCGCACGTGAGAGGGGGTGGTCACGTGACAAGACAATAGGGCAGAGACCAGGGAGGGGCCAGTCCTGCTCCTTTGAAACTGGAGTCCCAAAGAACTACAGCAATTCCCTTCAGAGATCCCATCACCCAGTGACCCCCAGTGACCCTCTCACCTTGCATTAGGCTCCACCCCTGAAAGATCTCACCATCCCTCATGGCCACTCAGACACCAAGTTTCCAACAAATGACACCCTGAGAAACAAACCACAGCATGGCCTTTTCCTATCATTTCGTCAACTATGCTGCCATGAGTCTAAAAGGTGCTGTAATTCCTGCCCCCTCCTGGCACCTTCTCCAGAATGGGTACAGTCTTCATCCTGCAAGCATGAGTCTAATTATTTGAGAAGGCAAAATGGACTCAGAACCACATGTAAGGGGCTGGCACAGGTTGATCAAGCTGGTAGAAGCCAGATTTGAACACACACTGTTTCACTGGAGACATTTCCTCCTGTGCCCTATACACCAGCTCTGAGGGCACTTCCAAAGGAGAGCTCCCATTTGCTGGAGCCACGCAGGATGGTTGGAAGGAGGGGTGTTCCCCCCAGGGAACCACCCTGAAGAACTACGCTCATGTCCAAACAGACATCTCAGGGTACGTGTTTGAGGACTGGCCTCCCAACTCGGTAGTACTGTCTTGTCCATCAAATGCAGGCACTTCATCTTGCCATCTGAGATCAGAGCTCAGCTGGCAGCACGTGATAAGCCGCCAGCACTCAATGTACACACCTGGCCACAATCATGTAGGAAACCCACAGACAAATCCGCAAGCTCTAAAGCATCAGAACTATCCCAGTCGAGGAGCCTCAGGGCAGGACAAACTGGAAAAGACGAAGCTTCTGATCTTGGCAGGGGATGGTCTGGTTGGGCAGGGAGACGACATGATGACCACATCCTCGCCAGGGTCCATTTGTCCCTGCTACAGAATGTGCTGGTGACCAAACAGTTTACGAAAATCCTGGATGGGGTATACGCCGCCCATCCCCAGCTGGAAGTGCTGTACGACACAGCGAAGAGCCTCTCTGGCAAGAAACAAGCCCTGTCCCTGCAGACCAAAGCCATGAAGCTGATCGAGGTGAGTGCGGCCTTCCTCTCCAGCCTCTGTCCCCAAATCAGCCTCCCAGCGCTTGCCTCCCCAAAGCGTCAGCGCAAACCTTTTTAACAAGGGTCATTCCCTGAGGATATAGGATCCCGGTAGTACTTCCGCCTCCCCAGGAGGGAAGCTCTGGCTGAAGTGGATGGGGTTTGGCCCAGAATGGAGTCAACCGTGCAGGCCCTCAGTTTACTAATGTAAGCCCAAAGGCCAGTCACTGAGGTGTTCTGTGCCTCAGTCTTTGTACCTGTAAAATGGGTACATAACAACAGTAGCCGCGGGGCTGGGGATTTAGCTCAGCAGCATAAGCTCCTGCCTTGCAAGCACGTGGTCATGAGTTCGATCCCTGGTACCTAAAAAAAAAAGAGAGAGAAACAGAGAGAGACATTTGAGTCCTTTATTTGTAACCTGCACCTGGCTCCAGTCTTACATTGTCTCTTGAAAGTTACAGGAAGTAGATGTACCTATGAAAATTTAAAAATCTGAGAACATTAGAACTGAGAAGAGAGCTGCCCCTGCTAGAGCCATGAGTGGGGCCACTTTAGCGTTTATTGCCTGTGGTTGCAAAGGCGTCCGCTGCCGGTTGCTATCTGGGAAGAAGAACAGGGCTGAGATTGCGCAGGTGCAGGTTCTGCTGGTGGGTGCCCCTGCCTGAATGGGCCGCTCCGTGCCTCAGTTTCCAGAACTAAAGAAAAAAGCTCCCGCATGAAAACTATTGTTGCGTGAAGAGTCCTAGAAAGCCGAGGGGCATCAGGTGTGTTTGACAGCCTGAGACCTTCAGATGGGAGCAGGAGAAATCTGCTTTGCAAGGGAGCGGTGAATGTAGAGCCAAAGTCACAGACGCCACTGTGCAGCACAGTTTAGGGGGAAAGAAAGAAAGAGGAAAGAAAGGGAAGGGAAGGGAAGGGAAGGGAAAGGAAAGGAAAGGAAAGGAAAGGAAAGGAAAGGAAAGGAAAGGAAAGGAAAGGAAAGGAAAGGAAAGGAAAGGAAAGAAGGAAAGGAAAGGAAAGGAAAGGAAAGGAAAGGAAAGGAAAGGAAAGGAAAGGAAAGGAAAGGAAAGGAAAGAAGGAAAGGAAAGAGAGAGAGAGAGAGAGAACCATGGGGCAGACACCAAAGAAGACATGCACTGTAAGCATATGTCTTGCCTTAGGGGCAACAGTCTGGTTGGAACCGTGGGATTGGTTCAGTAATAACCAGTAGAAAATGTCACCTGATGATAAAGAAGTGAGAAAGGCAGACATATGAGAATCCCAGCTAGAGAGCTTTGTAGCTTTGGGCAGGCAGGAAAGAGTGGCTTCCTGCAGAAAGGGGATGGGAGGCCCTTTAGGAGCGGGAAGGATTCTGGGAACAGAGGGTATGGGGGTGTTCTAGGAAGGGGTTGCTGCCAGCTAAGGAACTGAGGTCCAGCTGCAAGGGCAGAGGGGAGTAACCAAAGCTTTAGGAATACAGGGGAGGATCCATGTGGTTTCCAGAGAAACCTGGAATTCAAAACGGGAGAGAGAGCTTGGGCTGGATGTGGTGCCTTCAGATTTGCTCTGACTTGGGGTTTGATTCTGGTGGATTAGGGAGCCAGCAAATGCTAGATGTGAAATAACTTTCCTGAGAATGACAATGGAAGGGAAGGATAAATGCAAAAGATGTCATGAGGACTGAGTTTGGTGACACACAAGTGTAATTCCAGCACTCTAGGAGGCTGAGACAGGAGAATCACAAATTCAAGCCCGGCCTCGGCAAACTTAGCCAGTAGTAAGACCCTGCCTTAGGGGCTGGGGATTTAGTTCAGCGGCATTAGCGCCTGCCTTGAAAGGATGCGGTCGTGAGTTTGATCCCCGGTACCGACAAAAAAATTAAAAAAAACCTTCCTTGAAGTTAAAAGTAAAAATGGGCTAGGGATGTAGCTCAGCACCAAAGCCATCAGTTCAATCCCTAATACAAAAAAGCAAAACTCTAAATGCCCTTTCACCACAGCTCTATGAGCTCCGGGGCCCTCGTTGCTTTGAGTAATATCAACAGCTTCTACCAAGTAACCAGCCCTGCTACAGCTGCCAGTTCTCAGCTGCTGGCCACAGACTCCCAGCCAGCTAGGTTAAGTGCAGAGATTGGCCACAGAAATTGCGGGAAGGCTGAAGAAACAGATTCTTGGGTTTAATTCCAGACTTGGGACCCAAAGTACAACACCTGGGTCACCAAGATACTGCTGCAACCACCATGAGCCTTTACCCTGGCACATGGGCACCCTGCAGAGCATACTTCTTTTCCTACCTTTAGTGAATCTAAAACCTTTATCTTAGTCACTTTTCTCATGGTTGAGACAAAATACCCAACACCCAAAGTTAAAGGAGGAAAGGTTTATTCAGTTCATAGTTGGCTGATTTCAAGGCAGGGTGGCATAGCAGAGGGGCATCACAGTAAAAAACAGTTCACGGCAGGCAGAAGGCAGCAAGCAGCAAGTCACAAGTGACCAACAGTCACCTTCTTTCTGACCCTTGTCTCCTATCCAGGGTATCTGCCTTATCTTAGGGCAGGTAACACTTACACCCAGGGGGGACAGCCTTAATCCTAGCATCTCACCATGAACCAATCCTAGCTTTGCACCCTTGACCCTAGCATCACACACCCTAGGTCCAGCCACCTCCAACGTGACTGCATAAGGCTTTGGGGGGACATCTAGGCACAAACCATAACAACCTTAATACCTTTTCTACTTGTCTTGACCAGTTCTTTGTTCAGGACAAGAATCTGAAAAGCATCTGTAGAAAGAGCACCCCCCAGAACCCTGATAACAAGGATAAGTGAAGTTAACATAGATAGGATTTTCTCAAATCATCAGGCTCAAAGGCTCCGCTTAGGAAACTAAAACTGTGTAGCAAACCTAGAAAAGTCTGGCATTGTGTTAGTGTATAATGTTAATAATAATAATAATAGAACCAAACAAAGATAGAAACCACATTCCATCCAAGGGGCTATAAAGAAATACGTTTTTTAAAAAAAGAAGTGTTCAGAGAAATGCTATTTGCAAAACATTTTATTTGATGTTATCAAGTAAAAGCTTAACAGGAAGGGAGAGAAGAAGGGAAGAAAAGCAGCTCACTCATGAAGCCTAGCAGATTTGTTCCTGTTGCTTTTACACCTTCCATGCTTTTATCCCAGTCATATTCTATCTTCCAAACCCAAACCTCTAAACTGAAAAGGATATGGATATATATATATCAGAACCACTTATGCTGCTAACAAAACTAACACCATTAAACCTGACGTTGTTCCTTTACTCTGGCATGGATGCAGTTGACATTTCATTAATAAACAGCAAGAGTTATTTAGGGAGAAAAAAAAGATGACTGCTGCTTCAGCTTGATCAGGCAGCTGCACCATTGGGGACGCACTCCCCACCCACCCACGCCTGCGGATGCTGCGGCAGCTGCCCGTGCCTGCCTCTCTCCCAGCCAGACCCCTCACACACACATCTCATCCAGCTGTTGGTGCGGGCTGATCCACTGAGACCTTGTGCTGGGAGAGTTCCAGGTCTCCAGCCTGTGCCTTCTGGACAGTGTGCTGGGAAGGCCTGGAGTGGCCCAGGGTCACCATGAGCCCTGTCACTGCAGTCAGTAACAGTGTGCAGAGTGAGGCTGAGAGGAATCCACTCTGGCTGAGCTGGATGAGATGCAAGGGGGTCCAGGAGCTGTTGAAGAGCAGAGCTGGATATGTAGACTTGAGGTCACCCCTGTAGGGTGAGAGGAAGTGTCTCCAGAATAGAGCATGTGGGTGGCATAGCAGGGGGCCAAGATGAACCGTGAGGACTCCCTGAGGCAGAGGATGCTGAGGAATGTCCACCAGTATGGCAGGACCTGGGCTGGGGGGGCTTTGAGCATGGGAAGGGAAGAGAAACAAAAACAAGGACCCAAAAGAATATTTCTGACGTTGAAAAAGTGTACACATGGGCCAGAGATTTAGCTCAGCAGCACAAGCACCTGCCTGGCAAGAGCAAGATCATGAGTTCGATCCCTGGTACCCTAAAAGAAAAAGTGTACACAGTGAGTTCAAGACCAGCCTGGGCTACACAGTGAGTTTAAGGCCAGCCTGAACCACATGCTAAGGCTCTGTCTCAAAAAAACAAACCAAGAATAAAAGTGCTCATACTGCATTAGTGTAGTGCATTTTGTAAAACAATAGAGGCTGCAGAAAGATGATAGATGAATAATAGATAGATAGATAGATAGATAGATAGATAGATAATATATGCCAAGATAGTAGGATTAGATTTATGGGTTATTTTTAAATTTCTTCATTCTATTAATCTAAAATTGCCTTCCAATGTAATATTTTAAAAGGAAGAAAAAAATTTTTTTGTAATAGCACTAGGGACTGAACCCAGGACCTTTGTACTGAGCTACATCCCCAGTCCTTTCGTCACGTTCTAGCTCGAGACAGGGTCCCATAAGTTGCCACGTTGCCTGGGCTGGGCTCGAATCTGCAGTCCACCTGCCTCAACTTTCCAGAGTGCTGGGACTTCAAATATGTACCATAACTTCCGCCTTGAAACATTATTTTTAAAGGGTTCTAACAAATCGTTCTCCACATGTGCACTTGTGGGGATCCATGAGGATCCTCAGAGTCCCTCGTCCGGCCAGCCACACCCAGCGTGGCTGTGCTTTGGTCCTGTGACCTCTGAGCTACCATCAGCCCACCCGCTCTTCACAGGGCTTGTCTATAACTGGTCTTAACAGAGGTGGCTTCAAACCGAGGAAAGTGTATAGATAGGGTCAGCATGGCGACCACCCCCCCACCCCACCCCCGGTGGAGCTGTGGCACCCAAACAGCATGGACCTGAACTTGTTAAACTGATGAGTGGATGACCGCATGGAGCCACTGCTCAGGGGGCTGGGGGCGGGGGCACAAACGGAAGCTCTGGTGGCCTGTGGTCTGGCCCTGGCCGAGCTCTTAAACAGCTGCTAACGCTAACACTGAGAGACTGCGGTTCCTCAGCTGCTGTCTCCTCTTCCCTCAGCCTCTCTGGCTGGGTGGTGGCTGAGGGGACCTGGGGAAGGAAGGGCTTAGGGGAGTGACAGCTGGGATAAGATATGTCCTACCTCTTGCAGAGCTATGCAGACCAGCACAAAATCCAAGTTGTGGACTTCTTCAGGAGCTTGACCCCAACTGGAAAGATGGAGATGACTGTGAGCGAGTTCCGCAAAGCTCTGACACAGGTGAGCTGGGTCCTGGCAGCAGCAGGCTCTGAATGTGTGTGCATGGGTGCACATGCATGTCTGTGTCTGTTAAGGCCTGCTATGTACGTATACCAACTCCTTATGATGAATGCAGTCAGACACAGCCAACATGTACTGGGCGGTGGAGGAGGAACAGGAGGAACAGGAGAGCAGGGAAGAGCACAGGAATACACTTCTCTGAGCTCCCCGGGACTGGCTGTGGACACTCACCTCTTTTATCTTGACCCAGAGGGAACCCCAAGCTCTCCTTAGCCCCTGCCCAAGTGCTTTCCTGTGTGTGCTTCAGGGCCACTAATATCCATTGAGAACAAGAGTGAGAGGAGTGGCCCCATCCCAAGGAACCCAGGAGTCCCACCTTTGGCCGTGGTCCCATCCTGCCTGAAATCCCACATTCCCCTCCCCTCCCCCACACAACGAAGGTGCTGAAGGCCCCCTGGAATATACCCAGGAAGGTCCATCACCAGAGCATCCTAGGAGGGCTCTGGTCCCAGGCACGGACACTCCAGGCAGGGATGGATAAGACACTCAGTGCCCAGAGCCATGAGCAGAGCCTGGCCAGGACTCAGAGCTGGGAGCAAGGTGACCTTTGAGTGCTGCAAAGGAGAGCCCACCTGCTTCCCCTGGATCCTGATCTCCAGCCTCACTGCTCCCCAGAAAAGGGGAGTCCAGGAAGGACCCATGGATGGAGGCTTCCTTCAGCCCCTCTGTGTGGTGGGTTCGGTCTGCTCTGAGCTCTCAGTTGCTACTCATGGTCCTGAGAGGAGAGAGGTGTTACAGGCGTCACTGGAGACGGGGTGAGCAGAAAACTCTGTAACATTCTCATCCATGCCCTCAGCAAAACAAGGTCCCTCTAGACCGGAACCAAATCAAGGAGCTGGTCAAGAGGCTGGAAGAGACCAAGGGCATGGTGAACTTCAGGTGAGCCCAGGCCCAGGTCCTACCCCTGCTCCCCAAAGGGGCTCTGGGGTGCACATGAGTTCCTGGGGCCACCGAGCTGTGCTCCATGAGGGAGAGCCTTCCGCTCTGCCGTGGCCTCATCCCTGGGCATCTTCCTCCCCACCTGCAGCTCCCTTCTGCAGTGAAGCCTGAGCCGTGGTCATGCCCTGGAGGCCGGGCAGGCGCTGCCACTCACAGGGGAGAGATGAGATGCACCTTCTCAGGCCCTGCCCAGGTGAGAAGAGTAAGTTCCCAGGTGGGGGTCTCAGGGCCACCTCCAATTACCCCTTAGAATGCATACATGGCTTTGTGGATTCTGTTAAAAGAGCAGAGTTGTAGGTTTATAGCTGCATGAATCTTTTCCTTTTTTTGTTACAAAACTCTATCTCCTTGTAAAAATCTAAATCCACAGATGTACAGCAAAAAGAAAATGAAGGCTCTTAAGTCTCCTCCACCCAGTTCATTCTGCCTCCACAAAGGGCTCTTGGAACAAATCCACAGGAGCATCTCATGCCTTTTCATATACTCGTAACCGTGTGTGCACATGTGTGCATGCAGGAACATGAGTGCGGGTGCAAGACAAAGCATAGGCTCAGGCTGGGGATACAGCTCACAGCACAGCGCCTGCCTGGCAAGCATGAGGTCATGAGTTTGATGCCCGGTACCAAAAAAATAAAATAAAATAGAAAGCATGGGCTCTAGGGCCGCACTGCCCGAGTTCTAATCCCAGCTCCACTCCCATGCAACTGTGGACAAGTCAGGCTCTGCCTCGATTCCTCTTCTGTGTTACGGAGCCAATAATGGTAACAGCAGCTCAGGAGTTTTTGAGGATCAAATGAGTTACTACCTGTGGGGCATTTGGAACACTGCCTGGCCCACGGTAAGTAGATTAATAACACACATGTGTTATTATATATCATTTCACACACAGGACAGACGTGTTAATCACAGATGGAATCAGACCTCTGAACTTGCTTTGCCTTTAATAGCACATCTTGGTGACCTTTCTATTTAGAGCCATCTCAGTGTTTTTAAATGTCACATAGTACAACTGTCCCATAATTTGACCTCTTTTTCGTGGGCATTGGAGCTAATATTTTTCTGCTATGAATAGCAGTCACACACAGCCACCCGTATAGTGTTTGCACATATGCATTCCCCTAAAACAGGTTTGTGGGGTGCACACGGCACAGCTGGGTGACAGAGTGTGCACATCCTAAAATTTCAATCTCCCATCCCAGGCCAGTCATGTAAATCAGTGCTGCAGACCCAGGCTGACACTGAATTTAACCTACATTCACCGTTCTGCCGAGATGAGTTTTCCAAATGGTCCCCTTTGAACTGAGCCGCCTAACAGTCTTGCCCATCAGCCAAGAGCCTGCGAGGGCCTTGCTCCTTGTTCCTGGCCTTTCAAGCTGGTTCCTTCAGAGTGCAGAAGCCGTAACAACAAGTGTGGCGTGGAAAGAAGTCCCTATGAGGGAGGAGTCCTGGTAAGGGGGACAGTGGCAGCAAGGAGACAAAGAGGCGACAAGTGCCATGGCCAGGGCTGGGCACAAGTGAATAAAGTTTGGCTTGATTCTGGGCACTTCGAGGCTGCTGGTGGTGCACCCTGTGCAGGAGCAGTGAAGCCCCCTGCTTCTGAGACCACTGGCAGGCAGGTTCTGGGAGAGTCAGAGAAGCGCTCCACAGACAAACTGGGAATGTAGTGGGCTTGCTGGGCAGAAAGAGCCACCAGGAAGAGATCAGAACACAAAAGCAGGTGTTCCAGGGTGGGAGTTAGGGGCAGAGAACACCGAAACTGAGGAAGTAGGGGAGGGGGGATTCGAAGCAAATCCCAAGGGTTCACAAGCAGGGAGCCCAGGGCAGGAGATCAAGAGACCTGGCACTGAGCTATGGCCCAGCACCTCCTAATGCATGTGCCTCAGTGGTTCTGCCTGAGAAATGGGAACAGTGAAATGAAGACTTTCTGATCCATCCCAGAATTCTTCCCTCTCATCTCCCCTCTGTTTGCTTGCTTTCTTTCTCTTTCTTTCTGTCTGTCTGTCTTTCTTTCTGTCTTTCTTTCTTTCTTTCTTTCTTTCTGTCTTTATTTCTTAATTTTCACAGCACTAAGGATGGAACCCAGAGCCTGACACATGCTAGGCAAGCACTGTGCCACTGAGTCACATTCCCAGCCCCGTGTTTAAGGGATAACCCCATCCCACAGTAAACTTTATTTTGAAACTAGGTCTTGCTGTGTACCCTAGGCTGGCCTTGAACTTGCCATCCTCCTCCCTCAGGATCCCAGTAGCTGGGAATAATGGCCGGATACAAGGGCAGGCATGGAATCAGGTAGTCAGAGGGGTTCCCCTGACACACAAGCACGGCGTAAGGCTCGCTCCTGCGTGTATTCCTCCTGGTGCATTTCCATCAACCAGGTGGTGAAACAGGCTCAGAATAAAAATTAGGATGAGGAAAATAAAAGAAGCAACAAGAAACTCATAGGCACGTTAAGTGCTCTGTGTACACCTGTCCTGTCTGCCTTTCAAAACTTTCATAATCCACCAAGTTCTCCATGTTCTCTGCCTCTAACCAGGCATCCAAACACTGTTGGCGTCTGGGTGGGACCCTAAGAATTATGGGGGCCAGAAGGAGCGGCCATGCAGCATCCAAATATGTAATGAACAAATTGCAGGTCTGCAATGGTTGCAGATCAATAAAACTGGTATTTTTCCAAAATACTTCGCATCTTTCACATAACATTGAAAAGACAATTATCCTTCCTTACCTTTGTTTGAGTGGATTTGGGAAATGATGGGGATCACGAGGGGCTAAAACCTACCCCCACCACTCCCGGCCCTGCAGGCCACCCCTGCACACGAGGTGCCCCCCTCCCCAAGTAAGCCAGGGATGGAAGGCCAAGCCTCAAAACTGCCCAAACCCGAAGTTATTCCTGATGTGGCCACTAGGGGGCAGGTCAGCCCCAAAAGTCCCAACGAGGGCAGCACTTTGAGGAGTTCCCGGAATTCAAAGTCAGCCATGCATTTCTTCAGACCCGCCCCCCACGTCAGGACCCCAGGACCCCAGCCTGACATCGAAGCCCCAACGGTCCACAGCTGACACCTGGACAGACCGTGCCAAGACCTGTGTCTGCATTGTACCCATCATGAATCCGGGTTACTGAGGACTACTTTGCATCCTTGCGAGGAGAAAGAAAATTACGTGCCGAGCAGAGCTCCGTAGACTGGCAGTGCCCTCCAGACAGCCCCTCCTCCATGCCCAACTCCGTGCATCTTGAAGCACGGGGAGCGAGTCCCCCGGGGGACTCCGGGCAGTGACGACTGTTTGCAGTTGCGGAAGTGGAGAAACCAAGGTCCTGCCCAAAGTCCCCCAGCAAGTGAGGGGCCCTGGAGAGAAGCAGACCCTGGTGGTGCGGCTCTGACTCCCCGAGGTCTTAACCACCACGCTTCCCGGCCCCTCCGCGGTGACTGGGGACAGCATTAAATGCACTCTTTCCACTGGCTCCCTTTCTGAGCCCCAGAGAGGAATAAATAGACAGATAGCAGACAAGCTCTGGCCACGTCAAACTGACCAACAAGAGTGATACAGGGGAATGAAACTCCCAGCCTACTAGATGCTCCAGAGGAAACCAAAAGAATGAATTTTAGGAACAATGGAGGTTAAGAGCAGAATACATTTATTGAGAGAAAGAAAGCTTCTTGTGTAAGAAAGAGACAGAAGGGTCCCCAGTGGGTTGCCAAAGTCTTTTTTTCTAGGGACTTTTGTAGAGTAAAACCATGAGGTGAGACAAGTCCAAGGTGGGGGAAAATGGGAACTCATAACATGGGCATAACGTGGGACAGAACTGTGGTCAACCCATAAGATTCACTGCTCGGGTAAAACTGATTAAATCAGGAACAAATGGGGAGGCGAATAAAATAGTAAGCGGGCATGTGACTCTTCCCATAGGGGCTGGAATGGTGACTCCTGACCTCCTCAGGGTGATAGAGAACTATGTGGACTGTCCATCCTTATGATGTGGTTGTATCTGCTTTGCCTTTCATCTTGAGACCTGGCCCACAGTGGCAGGTGATTGTCTCTTCCCGGTCTGCAAGGATCTGAACTTCTGCTCTGGCTTCTTTGAGGGCCCAGCCTGTCTGACTGCCTATAATATTTCGAACTCAGCTGCCTGTAACAGGAGGGACGTGGAGGGAAGCTGGCAATGCTTTGCCGTGGCCAAGTGCAGACCAGTGCGGCCTCCTGCTGGCCTGGCTCGCTCAGATGCTGCTGCTGCTTCAGACCCTGCGCAGGAGGCCGCAGGAGGCCGCAGGGTGAGAGGGAAGGGTGCGGACGGTCTCCAAGGGCTCGCCCATGTGAATCCTGGCATTTCACAGTTACGGTTTTGAGTTTTGTCTGGTTGTACAAATCACCAGTTCTGTGAGCTTGAACTACCACCCCTGTGACCCTATTTCCCCATCTGTAAGTGGAGATGATGCCAGGACCCCTCCTTTATAGGTAACTGTGAAGATTTAATGGAACCACTCACACAGACACCCAGCCCAGAGTCTGGCCTGCAGGCAGCATGGCTCATTACTGCGGTGTCCTTCTCCTCCGACTGAGCAGCTTCCAGCAGGGCAGTAGGGGCCGAACAGCTGCTGTCTCTGGCACATGAAGCACTGGGCCCTGGGAATGCGTGGGAGGCATTCCAACCTCAGGCCTTGGTTTCGGGTTTATGTGATAAGAAAGATTTGCCCCTGATCTTAAGAAGAATCAGAGGAAGGCAGAGTAGTGGGGCCATGGCGCTGCGGAGGTGGCTGGGCAGTGCAACCTCCTAGCAGGAGATGCCTCCTGGCTGCTGCCCTGAGCTGGGGAGCACCTACCTTCCACACCTCAGGGGAGGCAGCTGGGACCTGGGCTGACGTCCACCCCAGATTCAAGCACAGGCATCCAAAGAGCTGAGGGCCATGCAGAGGTCCCTCTGATCCCCGCAGGCCAGAGGCATCATTGCAGCAGTGGCGGCCAGGGTATACCCCGGGCTCCAGCGCCCACTGGTCAGGGAGGCAGCTGCTGCTTCCTTTTGCATCTGCTTTGGGAGCAGCTGGGGTGGCTGCAATGCACCAGGCCTACCTGGCCGAGTGGGGCTTGGGATTTGTTTTGTTTCAACAAAGCAATGATTGGCAAGGACTGCCTGTGTCCTGAATGCTGGCCTCTGGCCAGTGGCCTCCAACCAGAGGAAAGGAACGGTTCAATTTCAGGAAACAGACATCCCAGGAGGGAGGGGAACCACGGGCAGCTGGCTCAAAGCTGCTCTAACCCAGGCATGCCTCACTTCTGGAAGGACCGCAGGGTGACAATCAGAGGCCCTTTGTTGTTTGGTCACTGCCTTGGGGAGTCCAGGGGTGAACCAGGACAGGATAACTGGCCGGCTGCTGCAGCTTCCAAGATACCCGGGACGCAGCCCTTGGGTGAGCGTGGCTGTGTGAAGGGACAGAAGAGAACTGGTGTGGGGCTGGAAATGCGGCTCAGAGGCAGAGCACTTGCCTGCTGTGCTGAGACCCTGGCTCCAATCCCTAGCACCGCCCAAAAACAAGCAAAACAACCTGGTCCTTTTTCCCAGTTCTTGCCATAAGGCTGCAAAACCCCTGGGAATTTCCTGAGTGACTGTGTCTTTGTTATGCTAATGAGAAGTCTGGGGCACCAGCTAGAGAGCTTCGGGAGGAGAGCTGGTCACCGGAAACATCATCCCCTGGCTGGAGGTCGGAGGTTCCAGTCCCGAGACTTCCGGGCAGGAGAAGGTGCTGCCGGTGGTGCTCAATCCCATGGCCCTTGTGCAGTGAATCACTGCCACCTGATAAGATGCCAATAAAACCCTGGACGCTGAGGCTGGTGGGTCAGAGTGTGATGTGCCCCATCCCACAGGAAGGGGCCCTGTGGAGCCTCACAGCCCCACCCAGGTCTTGCTCCCTGTGAGTCTGCACTGGGCTGTCCCTTGACTCATCCTTCAGAAAGCAGCTGTGATGGGAAGAACAGTGCAGCCAGTGGGCTTGTGCCCAGTGTTAGGAGAGTCCCAGCAGTCCTGCCCAGCATGCCAATCCAAGGACACAGTGGTGAAGGCGGAATTAATACAGCTACACCGGGAAGACAGGGACCTGGTCCCTTAGCCCTGTCTTTGGAGGCATTGTTAGGAGATTTGAGTTTAAATAGGAAGAATTAAGACAGGTGGAGAGTAAGCCTTGGTCACACTGTGACCTGGTTGATCACTGTCTCAGTTCTTGTTCTATGCTTAGTGAGAAGTCAAGGCTTGGGCTCCTGTTCCCAAGAGAAACTGCTCCTGAGGGGGATAATCACATCACATCGTGGCTGATCTGTCTGAGGCTCAACTGTTCTCTGAACCCAAGGTGACTGCAGGTTTAGGTCAGTAGCTGGAGACTTCTTGGCACCGTCCCCAGGGGTGTGGCACAGGATGTCCTTAAAGCTGGCAGCTGTTTCTGAAAGTGGTAGCCCATGTCTATAACCCAATGGTCAGGAGGCTGAGACAGGAAGACTACATGATTGAGAAGAGCCTGCACAACTGAGTGAAAACCTGGCTCCAAAAATTTGAAATGAGGCTGGGGTTGTAGCTCAGTGGTAGAGCACTTGCCAAGCACACATGAACCCCTGGATTCCATCCCCAGTACCGGAAAACAGAAAAGTTGACCACTGAATGTCCCTGCAAATCTTAAATGTACCTTAACTACTCTTGGCTTGGTGGACAAGAAAAGTAAGGTAAATTTAGGGCTAATTAGCCATATTACCGGTTTTTAATCAAATTCTCCTTAGGTGATTAGAATGTCCGCATGCAGAGCTGAGCAGGAATCTAACGAAAGTTTAATGAAATAAAGGAGACAGATGGAAAATGAAGGCCCGAGATGCTAAGCTTTATCCTGCTTGTGGTTACACACTGGGCATCTGCAGGCAGGAGTGGAGTTAGTGCTTTTTAGCAAAAGCCGCCTCTAAGTCCCTAGGTTTATTTTAGAAAATCACCTGAAATGAGAAGGCAACAAGAACTCCCAGGGTTGTAGCTGGGCGGTCAGAAGCACAGGCATCTTGAGGATCCCACTTGCAGCTGGTGTCTGAAGCAGGGACCGTCCGGTGGGGGACTGGGCCCCCCCGCAGGGCAGGCCACGGTAACTCTGGGGTCAAAATCGAATTGCAGTACATCCAGGAGGTGCGCCCCCATCTTCCCACATTTGAATTTTAGAGACACAGTGTGCGTTTCACTGCGTCCTTTCCCCAGTAGGGGGCTTGTCTGATACCAAAACCCCAGATCTGCTTTTTAGGAGCCCGAGACTCCTGCAGGAATGCACCGCTCCCGGCTGTCCTTCCGTTTACCCAGCAGAGGGCGCTCCAGCCTCACAGGTCGTCCATCCCTCCACGGCTCTCGGCTTTTAGAGGCCTGGGGAAGAATCCTGGAAAAGCAAACAAAACATACTGGCTCAGAGAAATCAAATTCTTTTTTTTTTTTTTTTTTTTGTACCGGGGATCAAACTCACGACCTTGCACTTGCCAGGCAGGCGCTTATGTCGCTGAGCTAAATCCTTGGCCCGGTAACCAAATTCTTATCAAATGCCTCGAAAAGGCAACCACGCCTTGACTTCTAGCTAAGCACAGGACAAGAACCCAGACAAAAAACCCAGGTCACACTGAGGAGCCTGGGCCAGAACCCTCAACCTACCTGGGGAGCAGGCCCACCATCCGAGTTCTACAGGGACTGTGTGGGATTTAGAAACATTCATTCATTTTTGATTTTTTTTTTTTTTTCCGGTACCGGGGATTGAATTCACGACCTCGCACTTGCCAGGCAGGTGTTTTATTTTTGCTTTTTTGAGACAGGATCTCGCTATGTAGTACAGGCTAGTCTTGAACTCACTCTGTTGTCCAAGCAGTCCTCCTGCCTCAACCTCCTGAGGGCTGGGATTACAGGCATGCATTGCCATAACCAGCTGATGCATTTTTTTTTAAGCTGCCAATGCCATACACATAGCAGGATCTTGGACAGGGCCTCACAGCTGCCAGGGGCCTTGAGGCTCAAGTGTGGTGGCTTCTCAGGGTGTGGCCCTGCCTGGCCTCCCCCCCACCTCAGTGTGCTCTGCCCCTGGAGGAGAGAAGCCGACTTTGGCTCCTGAGTTCCTGGGCTTGGAGCCCTTGTCTGGTTTTCCCAGCCTCCCTCCTCACCACTGTCCTTGGAGGCAGGCCAAAAACACCTATGTGCCGTTTCCCTTCCTGCCTGTCACCCAGGAAGCTTCAGTGCCACACCTGCTGCTCTGAGGGCAGCGGGAGGCAGTGCTTGGGCCGCATCCTTCCTCACTCACTATTCTTTCAAAATTATAAAACTAATGGCCCTCAAAATGCCTTTCCCAGGACACTGCATTCAAGAAATCACCTCGTATTGAAATTAGTAAGGGAAAATCAAAACCCCTGCTTGGTGCGGTGGTGCACGCCTGTCACCCCAGCACTCCGGAGGCTGAAGCAGGAGAATCGTCTCACATTCAAGGGTAACTTGGGCCACACAGTGAGTTCAAACCCAGCCTGAACTACAGTGACACTCTCCCTAAAAGCAAAAACGAAACAGAAAAGCATGAAATCTTCTAAGAAAGGGAAAGGATTTCGATTAAATTCAGTATTTATTTAATAAGGCTTACCCTGTGTCCAGTGCTGTTGTGTGTGTGTATGTTTGGAATAATCAATACACAAAAAAAGATAAAAATCTGTCCCTTACATTGAGGTGTTTACGATCTATCAAGGAGGAACTGACACCAAATACTGCATTGGGTAAGTGAGCAAATCATACCCTGTGTTAGATGCATTGTACAAAAAAAAGCCAGGAAGGGGGGGTCTAAGGACCAGGGGTGGGTGGGGTGGGGAGGTGCGGTGAACCAGGTAGGAAGTGGTTCTAGATCTGTCTGCACTCTCACTGCTTGAGTGTCCACTTTGTGTGCTTTAATTCTGTAACTTGAATAACTATTTCTAAAAGAACACTAAGTAATGTATCAACTAGTGATTTCTTACTGTTTATCTTCTTTTCTTGAAATTCTGTAATATTTCTACCTTTTTCCTGTTTTTTTTCTCTTTAAATAAAAAAAATGTATAATTGCTATTGTAAAAAAGAGAAAATAGGAAGTGCTATAAAAGATATAACTGCATGTATATTTATGTGTGCCGGATTGTTACCCATATTTCTTAGTTCTTGTTTGACTGATGAACAGATATGCTTGCAGTCTCACTGCTCCAGTGTCTATTTTGTGTGCTTTGATTTTGTAACTTGAACAACTATTTCTAAAAGAGCAATATGTAATTGATCAATTAGTGATTTCTTACTGTTTTTTTTTTTTGAAATTCTGTAATATTTCTCTTTTTCTGTTTTATCCCTTTAAATAAAAAATTTAAAAAAAAAAAAAAAAGAAGAAGTGGTCCTGAGCAGACTGGGGCTGGGGGTGGGAGTGGGGTGGCCTCTGGGTGAAAAGGGGACCTCGGAGGACGAGAGGCTGGGGTGAGAACACCCAGGGCATCTGAGGACAGCGGGGCAGCAGGCGGGGAGGGAGTTCTGGGGGAGCCCGGCCAGCAGGGTGGGGCCTCTCGGGCCATTGTTAAATAGGCGTGAGGGACAGGCCTGCGGGTCTCCTCTGCCAGCAAACTTGGGTCTTCTAAAGGGTCAGCCCAGAGAGTTTGGGGTGCGATCAGGAAAATCCTGCGGGAGGTGATTGCGGTGATCCAGGCAGGAGGTGGAGCCATCTCACAGGGGCGGGCAGGTGGGCGGAACTGGCTCTGCCCTGAGAGATGTTAAAGAGGGAGCCAGCTGGGTTTCCAAAGACACGGTTTCCGCCAGCAGCCTAGACAGCCGCAGGTCAAGCCAGAGCCCTGGGAGGTTAAAGTCTCCACCATCCAGATGCTCAGGGGTGCTGGAGGGCAGCGACAGAGAGAAGCAGGCACTCATTCGGGGACCTCTGTTAGCCAGTGGGCATCGGAAGGCCAAGCAAGGGCTTTGGCAGAGGAGCTGGCCTGGGGTGTGTCCTCTGCAGCTGCCCAGGACCTCTGCAGGAAGGGCCAGGGGTGCAGCTGGACCAGGGGTCTCCCATGAAGAGGGGACCCGCCCGACACCTTGAGAGGGGGGACAGGTCCTCTCTCCCCCTTGCCCCAGGCTCCTTCATTGACGCCTAGGCTGGTGCTGCTCCCTTCCAGCCCAGGTTGATGGGCTCCTGCCCAGCAAGTTCATTAACTTCTCAGAATTTGTCAAAGAAGCTCTGAGGGGAGGAAGTGCTGCCCATTGGTTGGCGCGTGGGCTTGGTGTTGGACTGGCCCACGTGGCCGCCTTCTTCCTTCCCCGTATTATGTGTGCAAGTCCTGTTCTGTGCCAGGCGTGGTGTGTGACACCAACCAGGGCTGCAGCCTGAACATCACATCGAACCGTGGCCTCGAGGGTGGCAGCTCCACTCAGGGCCAGGCAGCACCAAGGCCTGACGAGGTAGAGCCCATCAAACAAGTGTCACCCAAATGTCCACATTGTGAAGACTTCATGAAGGATGGACACAGCCAGGGAGCCGAGGGGCAGCAGTGCCCAGAGAGTAGGAAATTCATTACTGTGGCTCCAGCACCCACCTCCTAGGCCTTGTGATAGTAAATGGAGAATGGATGGCCCTGCCTGGTCCTGACCCTGACCCAGCACCCTGGTGCTGGCCGGGAGCCTGGGAGGAGGCTTCAGAAGCAGGCAGGGCTCAGCCGGCTGTGGCCTGGGGGTCCTTCAGGGCAGGGCAGCTGCCTCCCACCCGGGGCCTGGCCTGCTTTGCATTACAGTGGCAATTTCCAGGCACCCTGACCTTGGTACAACTGTCACCGTCAGAATCGAGCAAATCTCTCGAATAGGAGGACACTGCTGGACCCTGATCCAGGCCTGCCCTCCCTCCTCTCAGGGGACTGCACAGCCCTAAGGGCAGTCAGCCCTCTAGGTCATGGCTGAGCTGGCTGTGGGGCCGCAGAGGAAGCTGGCAAAGCAGCCCTGCTCTCCCTGGCCTCAGCCCACTGGGAAAAGGGCACTGCAGCCCTGGCTGACCTTCTCCACGCGACACCCTCAAGGGCATTGGGCCTGCGCCCATGGGCAGCTGAGAGTTCTGGTCACTGGGCAGTACTGCAGGGGACCAGGAGTCTCATGGCCTCCCTCGTGCCTCAGTCTCCCTAAAAGCCTGGGGCACTGAAGACAGTCATGGGGTGCAGGAGCTCTTTGGGGTGCAGTCTATGCCCTGGAAGGTGCCTCCGAGTCCAGGCGATAGGCTAGGATGGGTGGAAGACTTTCTGGGGACGGGACCAGCATTATGGAAGCACAGTGCAGTCACACAAGGCCCTATGCTGGGTTTCTTGCTCTGTTGTCCCTTGGAATTGAACTGGGAATTAAACTGAGGGCCTTCACACCGAGCTACATCCCCAACCTTCTTTTAAAAAATTTGTAATGTTTTTATCACCCTTGCTAAGTCACTAAGTTCCACACACTGGGCTCCAACTTGTAACTCTCCTGCCTCAGCCTCCCAGAGTGCTGGCATCATGGCTGTATAATGCAATGCTTGCCTTAATTCTTAATATTTTTTAAATTATTAAATGGCCGCATACCATGACCCCACCAACTCTATTGCCAGTTCTGTCTGGCTGAGGACATTTATTTACAAAGAGCCGTCCTGGGTGGGGACCTGGGATCTGGGCTTGGAGGGTGCCTTATCCCCCAACAGCACCCCTGCCTGCAGCTCCCCTCAATTTCCTGGTGAAGGCAAAGGCCTACCAAGGTCTCATCTTGACTTTGCCAGATGGGATGTGTGTTTCTGGAAGAGAGGAGAGATAGGGAACAGCCCTGACTTCAAAAGGTAGTAAGCAAAGAAAGCAGAGGTCAGAAGAGGACATGAATGTATTGTCCCCAACCGCTCCCATTATGGCCCTAGGTGGCCTCCTCCACTCCGTGTGAGTGGCAGTGAGCTTGGACTCCTTGGGCTGGAGCTGCCCCTGGAGGCCACTGCAGATGTGAGGCAGGAAGCAGGGGACCCAAGTGGGAGAGGAAGAAGAGGAGGAGGAGGAGGATGAAGAAGAGGAGGAGGGGGAGGAGAGGAGGAGGAAGAGGAGGAGGAGGAGGAGGGAAAAGAGCAGGGTCGAGGAGCCTGGAGCCAGGAGGAAAGCTCTGCAGGGCCTCAGCCAGCAGGCACAGCCTGGGCCCACTCTGGCCTCTGGTCCCCAGCCAAAAGGTAATTCAGAAACTCTTCCCTGCCCGCTGAGCCTGTGTGTCTCGCTCCTCCCAATGAGCCAGCCGCCTGGGCAGAGCAGACGCCTGCTTTCCACTCCCTGATGCTGCCCAGCTGCTCTCCCAGCCGTCACAGCCCGTCCAGGGTCAGGCGGTGCCGGGAAATGAGCTGGCTGGAAAGGAGCAGGTCTGGGTCCCTGGCCAGGACTGGGTAGGATCCAGGCTCTGCAGCAGAGGGTGGGAAAGGGACCTACCCTGTGTGTGTTGGGGCCTAGGCAGTGTAGACTTAGCCTCGGGGCCTGTCTGAGGCCTGGCCTGGACCCCAGCCCAGCTCAGAAGCCAGCTCTGCACAGCCTGTCCTCCCTGGCAGAGAAAGGCAAGGCAGGAGCCAGGGCAGGGCCGGCCTCCACACCCCGGCTCCGTCTGAGGCTGAGAACTGGGGCACTGGAAACGCCCCCTGCACCTCCTAGGATCCTGGATGCTAATCCCCTCTCCATTAAAATGCAAATTTTCTCAGAGGCCAGGAGAGGGCAGCAGTGTCCTTCAAGCTTTATTCCTCACAGTTCGAGCCCAGACAACCTGAGTTCGGCCTAGAGATGGGGCACCAGAGGGTGTCCCGTGCCGCTTGTGCCAGGGAGGATGGGAAAACACAAAAGAGGCAATGAACTCACAAAGGTGGGCCCCAGGTGGGCTCCCTTACCCCTCCCATTTCAGAACCACAGTCCATCTCTAACAAGCTGCCCAAGGCCGCTTTTTTTCTGTGTTTTGTCCCAGTTTCTCACACAGGGAAACCGAGGCCTTGAAATATTACCCAGGATCAACAGCTAAGTGACAGAGCAGCAACCCACAGGTAGGGCTTCTGCTGCCATCTTCCCAGAGTCCTCTGGAGAGAGCAGCAATGGCACAGGAGAGCATGGCATTCTGCCATCAGGCTCTAGCTCTGGACCCTTGATGTCCATCTATAACTGTCTGACCTGTTATATTAGTCAGCTTTCCTGTTGCTGGGACATAATGCTGACACCCACAATTTGAAGAAGGAGAGGTCTCATTGGGCTCACAGTTCCAGAGGATTCAGTCTATGGGTAGCCAGCTCGAAGGGAGAAACAGATGGCAGAGTGTATGGTGGAGCAAAGATGTTCGGTTCGTGGAGGAAGGAAAGCACAGAAGGGGAACAACACCGAGAAGGGGCAAAGGACCAGACACTGACCCCATTCCTCTGGGACTCACCCAGGCACATCTAGAAGCAGATCTCAGTAACCCCCTGGGGGTGCCCAAGCCAATCAAGTTGACACGATCAATCTTTTTTTTTTTTTTTTTTTTTTTAACCAGGGATCAAACTCAACCATGCGCTTGCCAGACAGGCGTTTATGCCACTGAGCTAAATCCCTGGCCGACATGATCAATCTTAACCACCACATTCCACCCCTTGTCCACTTGTTACCCAAATATATCCCCATAAACCGCATCTAATCTCCAAATAAGCACAATGACAAGTTAATAATTTTGCCTAACATGTCACAGCCATCCTTCGCACAGTGGAGGAACTCATTAATCCCTTCCCCAAAGTCTAAACAGTTCCAGCATTTTTCCAAAGTCCAAATCCAAATCTCTTCTGGGACTCCAGGCAAACTCTTAACTGTGAACCTCTATAAAAAATCAGAAACCCTTTACATAATCCCAAGGTGTAATAGCAAAGGGTAAACACTCCTATTCCAAATAGGAGATAGAAAACAATAGGTTCAAAGCAAGACCAAAACCCAGCACAGCAAACATTAAGTCCTGTAGCTCCATATCCAGCATCCTGGGCACAGGGTGGTAAGATGTGAGCTCCAAAGGGCGCAGGCAGCCCCACTCCTGTGGTCTTGCTGATGGCAGCTCACACGGCCTCTCTCCTAGGCTGGCTCTGCTTCCCCCTGCAGATGTTCCATGTTTCAGGCATCTCTGACTTTGTGGGGCTCCACTGCCCCTTTGACTTGGTTCCCACAGCTTCACAAACTGCCCTCTCAGGGGCTGCTGGCCTGGTCTGCCAGGCCTTCCTTTGAAATGTGAGTTGAAGCCTCCCTGACTCCACACCTCTTGCATTCTACACGCTGGTAAAGCCAACATCATAGGGATGGCACCAAGGTTGGCTGCCAGGGGGAGCAGTGGCCAGATGCCTTTAGCCCACAGTGGCAGCACCTCTGAGTTCTTGGATGGCTGAGCACAGTGACGTGAACCCTGGGGACTCCTTCCCTAGGAGACCCTTCTCAAGCAGGGGTCCAGGGAGGCTCTTCTCAAGTGAAGCGTTTATACTTTTGCGCTCTTGAGCCTGCGGTAGGCGGGACCTTGCTGATTCCTGAGATGCCCTCTAGGCATCTTTCTCCTGGGTCCTGTACAAATACTTGGTTTGTTTTTATGGGCACTAATCTCTTCAGCAGCCACACCTCCTCTGACCCAAATGATATACAGGATTCTTTTTAGGCCAAAATTTAAGTTTAGCACATGTTTCTGCCCTGTTTTTTTTTTCTTCAATTCTTACACATAAATCTAGCTAAAAGCAGCAAAGAATACCCACAAAAAACTTTTTTTTTTTTTGGCCTCTAGTCCAACTGCTCATCAACCTCCTTCCTAGCTGAACCCTCTGAACCTGGCCTTTACAGTGCACATTCCTGTCAATTTTTGGTCTTCTGAGCTGGGGCTGGAATCACCCATTAAGTTTCACCAATATCATTCTAAGGCTTCTCTACCCTGCATCTTTAAGACTTACCAAACTCCTCCCACAAACCAGTTCCAAAGGCTTCTGCACTACATAGGTTCAATCATGGCAGTGACTCCACTTCTCTGATACTGACTTTCTGTATTAGTCAGTTTTCCCATTGGTGGACACAATACCAGCGCTTACAATTTAAAGGAGAGGTTTAATTTAGCTCATGGGGCTGGGGATTTAGCTCAGTGGCCTAAGCGCCTGCCTCACAAGCGCAAGGTCATGAGTTCGAGCCCCAGTACCAAAAAAAAAAAAAAAATTGGCTCATGGTTTCAGGGGATTCAGTCCATGGATAGCTGGTTCTAAGGGCAAAACATCATGGAAAAATGCAAAGCCCATGGTGCCAGGAAGCAGAGCAGGGTGAAAGGACCAGATTTCAAGGTCATTCCTCTGTGACCCACCTAGACACACCCATAACTGTGCCTTGCTAAGCCCCCAAGCGGCAATGCTAAGACCATCCAGCTCAGGCAGCACCATTGTAAAGGGGAAAGAGCCTCTCCCAGAGGCACTCAGCACAGGCATTATCAGGGGTTAAGAGGGGTGTGCCGTGCTGGCTAACAGAAAGCCCTGGTCAGCTCTCCTCCTGCCTCCTACCAACGGCTGTGACTCCACCCACCCCTAACCAGCTGCATCCCCCACGTTCCCACCACCCAGTCACCAACCTTGACCCATTTCTCAGACCCAAGCTAGCTGGGACCTGGGGCCTGTCCTTTGACGCTCTGGGATGGAAAAGACCTAGAGCCCTAGGCCTGCCTGTACCTTTCCCCAGGGAAGCAGGTCCCAGCTTCCTGCCGGGCCAGGTGCCTTCACTTTGGAGAGCTACTTCTATTATTGAAAGAATTTAACAAGGGCCTGAGTGGGCTGGTGCACACTCAGGCCAGAACTCAAGAGCCTAAGGCAGGAGGATCACAAGTTCAGGGCCAGCCTGGGCTACATAACGAGACTTGTATAATAGGTATAATTATAATTATTTAACATCAACTAATAAATCTAAAAAACAGCAGAACCCAAATCTTCATTCATTTCCAAGAGGCACAAGAGAGGTACAGGGTGCTGCAGGGCCTTTTGGCATCTGAAAGCAAAGCCCAGCCCTATCTGCTTGCCCTGGAAGGCAACAGGCCAGATCTCCACCATCACCTTTAGGGGAGCATCCAGTCATGGGGTCCTGGGTCCACTGACTTGCATTACGCTGCTCCTCAGAAACTCCAACTCTCTCTGCTGACTCAGTTTCCCCCAAGAAGTCTCCGTATTACTTTTGCTTTTCTTCTGTTGATTGGTTGGTTGGTTGGTTGGTTGGACCATTGTTTTGTTTCATTTTCACTTTCTTACACATGGCCTTATGATGTAGTCCAGGCTGGCTTGAACTCAGTGATTCTTCTGCCTTAGCCTCCCAAATGCTGAGATGCACCACCAAGCCTGGCACTTCTGTCCTGTTTTGACCCAGTTCCTGGCCTGAGGCCCCACCCTTCGCCCTAGACCTATGGCCACCAGCTCAATAGATCTGACTCTACACGGACCTACAGACCACTCCTGCCCATTACCTGGTCTACCAGATCCTCTAGTCCAGTAGTGGTGGTGAACCTATGGCACATGAATCACTGGGCACAAGGAGCCCTCTCTGTTGCCATGCAAGCTAAGTCACCCCAACATTGCCCAAGCATCACACCAGCAGCCACGTGCAAGATAACAGTGCACACAGGGGCCACGTGGATGCTTGGAAAGGTACTGTCACAAGCACTTTGAATCCTCAGTCTCTAAACGGTTCACCAGCACTGCTCTAGTCACTAATGGCCCGAGCCTCTGAAAAGTGCTCTCAAGCTTTATCAAGAACTTCTGGGAGGGCTGGGGATGTAGCTCAGCAGCACAGCGCCTGCCTGGAAAGCGCAAGGTCCTGAGTTCAATTCCTGGTACCAAAAAAAGTTTCAGGGCATCTCACATGTGTTTACAGACCAGGCCAGTTTATCACCAAGCAATGCCTGTGGGTAGACTTTCTGCATACTGTGGGCACCACTGACATGCTCTGCCCACTTCTGTGAGACCATAACCTTTCAACAGAAACAGCTTTGGCTGGCATCATATGTACGGATATTGTTTATAAACCACTGGGTAAGAGGTGTTGCGGAGAATAAAAAGATGTCTAAAGAAAGAGGGCATGGTAGTGCACACCTGTAACCCTAGCACTCAGGAGGCTGAGGCAGGAGGATTGCTGTGAGTCTGAGGCCAGCCTGGGCTATACAGCGAGACCTTGTCTCAAAAAAAAAAAAAAAAAAAAGTCTAAAAGTCCTTGTTCTTAAAGATCTCTTCATATGTTGTAGGTCAGGACTCTTTTGAGAATCTGGCGAAAGTTGCAGATTTGACCCATAAAAATACAATACCCACACCCACACACATGCAGGTCTGCATCTATTTGGTTCCCTGATCTTCTACAGCCAGGCCCCTCTTAAAGGGCCAGTAAGTGCTCTGGAGAAAGTGACGATTCTCCAGTGAGGGACAGAGCTGGCGGTAAGTGGTAACCAGCTGACCCTGCAGGACTCGATGCTGGGAGAAGAGCAGCACTAGAATGCAGACCTAGTGAGCGTCCAGTGCCAAGCTGAGAGAGAAGCGAGGTTTCTCTCTAATGGGGTGAGAGAACTCCAAAATGTAGCTGCCAAGAAACACACTTGTACTTGGCTGCCCTAGGGGAGGATGCCGGAAAGCTTGTTAGACCCTCTGTCAGGGTCATTCGAAGTCCTCAAAGTTCCTTGTGCGTGAAGGAGGGAGGACTTGCTAAAGGTCAGGGAGACACTCTTCCCTTCCTCCCCAGGGCCTGAGATCTGCCTTGCACAGAGCCACCATTGATCCAAGGGCCACATGGCATGCCCTTTGAGTGGGGGACACTCCCAGGTCCAGGGAGATTCATCTGTCAGCCACAAATCCCACGGCCACTGCCTGGTATGGCAGATGCAGCCACATAGCTCCCCTTAAAAGAGCACCTCACTCGAGGTGGTATAAGACTTGGGGCTCCTGGAGGGAGGTGAGGATAGGACCGAGCTTGGCCTGCACCAGTGTTAGAGCCACAGTTCCTCTTCTGCCTGCACCGGGGGCCTGGATACAGAGCCTTCTCCTCCCCCTCAGCCCTGTCTGTCACAGAACCCATGGCACTGCCACACCCTCTCGGGTCCCGCCCTCATCTCTGCCTACCTTGGAAACACCCAGTGCTCTTTGCTGGGGCCTCCAGGCTGGAGGGTGGCAGGGAGGGTCTGGGAGTGGGAGTGGAGGAGGAAGGCAGGTCGCGGTGAGGCTTGGAGGCTGAACAGCCCTGAGCACCTGGCTCAGCCGGGCTGTGGCTGAGTCTAGGTCTGCGCTGTCACCCATGGCCCAGGGCTGAAGAGGAAGGGACCAGAGCAGAGAGGGGGTCAGGGCAGAGCTCCAGGCCTCAGGGACAACGAGCCACTGGCCCTGAGCCAGGGGCCACCTCATTGGGCACCCTGAAGACACAGGAGGTAGCAGGTCTTGTCACTGTTGGAAATGGTGCTCAGAGGCAAGGAAACATGAAGATTCACACACACACACACACACACACACACACACACACACACACAATCACGCACCCATTCTGCAAACAGAGGCGAGGTTCCATCAGAGCTCTCAGAGCTCACCGGGCCCAGGGCCCTCACACTATAGATAAGGAAACAGGCAGCACCACTTCTGTAGCCAGGGTCACACAGTCAGTGGTGACAAAACCCGAACCCAGAGTCCCTCAGTCCCCACTGGGAGATAAGGGAGGAGCAGACGCTCCAGACATAGCATGTCCTCACCCTCTGCACTCCTGGCGTAGCTGTCCCCCTCCTGACCTGACACCCAACCCAAAGGCACTGGGTGACACCAGGTGAGCCTTGCCTGAGCACCCCACAGGCACATCACTCCACAGATATACGTGTGTGTGTATACACACATCCTAAGTTTAACGTCTCTCCTCATCGTCTTGCATCTGGATGGCTGAGAGGCATCCTCGGTTTAGATCACCTGCCTGCCTTTGCCTCTTTCCCAACCCCAGGGAGAAGGACAGAAGGTGAAGTCACCAGACGGGCTGACACTAAGCGCTCAGAACCTGCAGGTGTCCCTTACTGTGAGCTCAGGTCCAGAGCCAACTTGTGGATTGAGGGGGGGGTGTCCTTCCTCTTCCAAGGAAATGGGGAAGACATTGGCCTCTCTCAGCTCAGCCCCAGCCCCAAATAAATGATAGCCCCAACCTAGCGCCCTCTGTCCCCTAAGACAGAGCTCCTTCCCAAGAAGCCCCTGAGCTCTGCTCTGACCTCTCCTCTCCACCCTCCTGCTCAGGAGAGGCCTGGCTCCGAATGGGAGCTTTGGCAGATGGGCTATTTCCCTACCTCTACCACCTGTCACCTCTGTCACCTTGCTTAAAACTCCCGAGCCACTGCAGGGCTCGGTGGTGCACACCTGCCATCCTAGCACTCAGGAAGCTGAGGCAAGAGGATTACCATAAGTTCAAGACCTGCCCAGGCCACACAGTGAGTTCAAGGACAAGCTAAACTATTACAGAGCACCCAGGGGCTAGCACCCAGGGGCTGAGCTGCCAAGCCTCAGGGGTAGTGACAGAGACGACGGCCTAGGAGGCCTCTCAGTCGGAACTGTTGGGGTGCAGTCTGTTAACCTGCTTCCCTGGTGGAGGAAAGTGGGGAGATGGAGGAAACATTACCTTACATGCTACAAATGCATACTAATAAAAATAAATACATAAAATAGACATGGAGAGAGAGAATACGGTAGAGCAGAAAGCACAAAACGAAATAAAATAAAATAAAAAGCACTCTTCACTTGTAAAATGGGAGCAACACTCACACTTCCTTCGCAGTATTGAGAAAATCAGACAAGACGTTGCGTCTGAAGTCTGAAGTGAGTCAGCGGAGAGAGCTCAGGATTACAGTGCTCCTCCTCCTCCTCCTCCCTGCCTTCTCCCTCTCCTCCCTCCCTATCTCTCCTCCCTCCTCCTTCTTGTATTTCTCTCCCTCCTCTCCTTGTTCTTCTCTTCCTCAGCACATTGAACAGAGAGGAGAAACTGAGGCCGAGCTGGCCTCCCTTGCCCTCCCCTCCCCCAAGCCTCCTTGCAGTGACAAACACGGCAAGGCCTCCAGGAGTCACTGAGCACCTCGGCTCCAGCCTGGCGGCCGCTGCCCAACACCCCTCCCAGCACAATTAAAGTCACCCCACAGGGAGGAGCCAGCCCAGCTGGAGCAGGGCGCAGGCCCAGTTCTCCAGGGCCTGGACCCCTCCTCTGAGTGTCCCAGCGTCTTGCTCTCAGCGGTTCCTCTAGCATAGGGCTACTTAGTGCAGTGTCCACCCTTCAGAGACCAGCGAGCTCGCTGCCGGTCTGAAAGGAGCTAAGATCAGGAAACGACAGGAGGCGTTTAGATGCTGCTCTCGTAACTGCATAGGATGATTTTATGTCACTTCAATCTAATAATAAAAAGCTGGGACCAAGCATTAGCATACACACTTTTAACTCCAGCTACTTGGGAAGCTGAGACAGGAAGATTTCACATTCCAGTCCTGATTGGATTAGGGAGAATTTGTCCCAAAATAATTTTTTTTTAAAAAAAAGGGCTCAGTGGTATAGCAGTGGCCTAGAGTGTGGGAAGCCTTCAGTTTAACCCTTAGTACTGCAGAAAAAAATGAAAATCAGGGCTTGGATTTCATATGTCTCTTTTTCCTTTCATTCTTCTAGCAATTCTTTTGTATTTTCTGTTATGAAAGAACCAGCCTGTCATTGATTAGAAATCAGAGAGAAAACCATCGGCCTTGTCCGCAGAGTTGGAGGAGCCCCGCTCCGGACGGCTGCTCATCTCGGCCTCAGCAACCGCCCCGTCAGCTCGTTACTTCCAAACGTGCCCAGGGGAGCAGGGCTCACAGCACCTCTGACCTGACCAGTGCCCTGACCCCGGCCAGCTCTCCCTGCTTGGCAGGCGGGCTCGGAACTGTCCTCCACTAGCCTCCTTGTCACCGGGTCCCAGCTCTGTCTTCTCCAGGACTTGCTGGCCTCACCATCCGTTTGGCAATTTGCCCAATTCTGAAGTAATAATTGAACGCCAGGCTTTGTGCAGTGGAATGACGCAGAGCCTCCTCCTCCTGGAGCTCACCCCGCTTCTGCTCCTCTGGGGCTGTTTCTCAGCCCATTCCTTTCGTGTGCAGAATCTTTGCCTCCTGGCTTTGAGTTCACCATGCAGTTGAACTCACTTTGTAGACCAGGCTGGCCTCCAACTGGCAGTGATCCTCCTGCCTCAGCCTCCTGAGTGCTGGGATTATAGGCTTTCATC
The DNA here is from genome assembly GCA_004027455.1 of Hydrochoerus hydrochaeris. Taxonomy (NCBI): domain Eukaryota; kingdom Metazoa; phylum Chordata; class Mammalia; order Rodentia; family Hydrochaeridae; genus Hydrochoerus; species Hydrochoerus hydrochaeris. The sequence goes on from PVLA01012082.1 coordinate 30,819, forward strand.
ATATATCCAGTTGCTCTTTGCTTTAAAACAGTTGTATTTTTTTTTAAAAAAAAGATTATTTTTCAAAAATCATACATGCACAAGGTAAAAAAACTGCAAAGCCTACAGAAAACACGACAAAAAAACAAACAAAAAAACAAACAAACAAAACAAGAAGAAAGTGCGCAGCCTGCTCAGCCAGGCCCTCTGGCTGAGCCAGCCACTCCCATCCACTTAGCGCTCCTCTGTGCCATGATCCCCAGGCGCCCACGCCTGCTCCGCCCTGCACCTCTCTGGTTTTAACTGCAGATTTGCAGCTGCTCTCCATTCTTCTGCGTTCCAGCTGGCAGGAGCCTGCTTTCTGAGGAATCTGGAGCTAGAAGGTTCCTCAGAATCCTGCCCTTTTGGTAATGCCCAAGGGACTTCTAGCAGGGCACCTGCCTGGCCTATCAGAGTCAGCCAACAAGACGTGGGGAGTGGCAGTGATCCAGGGCTCCATCCCCACTCAGGGGTTCCTGAGGACACCCAGGAATCAGGGTTTCTTAAACGCATCCCTGCCGAGGGCTCTTAGTCTCCCGCCCTGCCACATTTTGGACTGACACAATGGTAATTCCCTTCTTAGTACCAAAGAGAAAACTGAGGCTCACACAGTATGTGGTATTCACTTTCTTTCATTATAACAAAACACCTGAGATCATTAATTCATAAAGAGAAAAGGTTTAGCTGGGTGGGGTGGTAAAATCCTATAATCCCAGCCTTCAGGAGGCTGAGGCAGCAGGAGCTCTGTGAGTTCGAGACCATTGTGGGCTACATAATAAGTTTAAAACCAACCCGAACTACACAGCAAGACCCTGTCTCAAAAAAGAAACAAAGAAAGAAAGAAAGAAAGAAAGAAAGAAAGAAAGAAAGAAAGAAGAAAAGAAATAAGGAAAAGAAAGAAAAGACAGACAGACAGAAGGAAAAAAAGGTTTATTTTGGCTCCGAGATTCAGAGGTTCCAGTCCAAGATGAGGAGGCACCACTGCATGGCCTCTGGTGGCCTCTTGGCGTCTTGCACTCCTGCCGGGCTCACATGGCCCTATTTTATGGAAGGCAGCTCACCCCTTACATATGGGAAGACCCACAGAGGGTCCTGCAAATGCCCCCATCGGCGGCATCACACAATGATGCTCTTGAGCCACTGCACTCCGCTCTAACACTCAGTCCTCGCTGCTGCCAGCACCTCTTCAGGGGCCCTACCCAGGGCCCCAAATCCCTGCTCGGACTCTGCCACTACTGAGAGCTGTCCCTGGCTCACTCCTCCTTTAAGCCAAGAACCAAGAAGGTCAGGGATTTTTTTTTTTTTTTTTTTTTTGTACCAGGGAATCGAACTCTCAACCTTGCACTTGCTAGGCAGGCGCTTAAACCACTGATCTAAATCCCCAGCCCCGAGGGTCCGGGATTTAATTCAGCGGCATAAGAACCTGCCTGGCTAGTGTGAGGTCGAGAGTTTGATCCCCAGTACCAACCAACCCCATTTCTGCTTTCCTGCACCTCCCAAAGTCTCCAGGTGTGCCAGGAGAACTCAGAACCCACTTCTGGAGACAGTCCTTCCTGAATTTAAGGGAGCTGTCAAGCTGCCTATATCCCAACACTGTGGGAGGCTGAGGCAGGAGGATAGCAAGTTTAAGCCCAGACTGGGGAACTTAGTCACTCAGGGAGATATTGCCTCAAAATGAAACAATAACAAGGGATGGGGATGTAGCTCAGTGTGAAAGTCAATCAACTCTCAGTACTAAAAAAAGTAATGGTAAACAAAAATGCAGTGGTGTACCCCTGTAATCTCAGCACTCTGGAAGGCTAAGGCAGGAGGATCCCAAGTTTCAATCCAGACTGGGTAACAACAACTCACAAGACCTTGTCTCAAAATTAAAAGGTTGGGGGAGGCTAGGACCATAACTCAGTGCAAAGGTCCTGGGTTTAATCCCTAGGACCACACCAAAAATTAAAAAATTAAAAAAACAAACATAATCAAATCTAGCACAAGAAGGCAGAAACAGAGCCCAGGCTGCACATCTCCTACCCCCTCGGCAACCCAGCGGTGCCTGTCCCGGGAGGGGTATGCAGTCCCCAGCCTATCCAGCCAGCAAAGAAGGAAAGTAAGACTGAGATGAGACCCATCAGTGGCTACCACGGATGTTTGCACCGCAGCCCCAAAGCCCATGGAGATGTGACCTCACATGGCAAATGGCCTTTGCTAGCGGGGTGAGGAAAAGGATTTTGCATTGAGAAGACTGTCTTGGGTGATCCAGGCGAATCCAATGGAATCACACGGGTCCTTACCTTAGAAGAGGGAGATGAGGTCAGAGGTGGAAGGGGGGGTCGGTGACAGCATGGTGGGCTTCGGGACCGCAAGCCAAGGCATGGTGATGACCTCCGGAAGCTGGAAGAGGTCAGGACCTGGATTCTCTCCTGGCCGACTGGATTCTCTCTCTTGATTTTAGCTCTGAAAGACTCATTTTTAAGGGGCTGGGGATGTAGCTCAGTGGTGTAAGCACCTACCTGGCAAAAGTGAGGTTTGTGAGTTCGATCCCTGGTACCAAAAAAAAAAATTCATTTTTAATTTCTGGGCTGCAGAACTGTAAGAGAATAAAATGTGTGTTATTTCAGCCACCACGCATGTGGCATTTTGTTACAGTAGTCACAAGAAACCAAGGCAGGGGCTGACAAGAAAGAAGAAAAGGGGGTGAAGTCCTCCCAGGGATGGGGCACTTGTAGTCACCTGCACATCTCCCTCCTTCTGTCCTATGTCCTCCAAGGCTCAGCTCAAGATTTGCTTTCCCTGCCCAGGGCTCCCTGAGCTAACCTGACCTAACCTGACCGGGACAGGCTGGCCATTCCCTCACCCCGGCACCTGGGGGCCCTCTGCCTGTAGCCCCGGCTTCTGGAAAGCCTAACCGGGTACTGCAGCTTTCCTTCCTGTATGTTGGAGACTCACAGGAGAGGGGAAGCTGCTCGGGGGAGGAGCTATAGAAATCGCCTCTGAGAATGTGCTGGATGGAACGGATTTGAGCCATGCCCTCCACATCCGGGACTCTTTCATTTCAACTCAGCCCAGCCGTTCTCAGTTCACTTCCCAAAACAGCAGCTGTCCCTCTGTTTCTCTGGCCAGAGCTCTTTCAGCATCCCTCTTGGCCACCAGTAGGAATGTCACCATGGAAACCATGTGTTTTGTTTGCAGCCTACAATCGCAGTCTTTCCCAGGAATGTTGACTCAAGAGTGCTGGGTGAGGCTGGCTGCTCCCCTACCCCTGCGGATGCTGTGTTCACTGGAAGTTCTCAACCCAAGCCCTGAACATCCTAGAAGGCAGGGCTGCAAGTGGGGAGGATGTGACAGGAAACAGAGGGCTGAGAGGGGAGGGACGGCAGCCTGTGCCCTCACAGTACCCCGCCCCTGGATTCAGTCTAGCCTGAGGCCCAGCAGTAGCTCTGCCCTGAAATTTTCTGGATACCTCTGGGGTCTTTCCAACAGATTTCCTGTTTTGCTTAGGCCCAGCCAGAAGTGATTTCTATCACACCCAAAAAAGTCCTAAGAAATTTGGAATGAGCAAGCTCGAGCCAAGAACAGGGTGCTGGCACCTCAGATATGACAGCATAAGGTGCTTCCCAAGCCAAATATGGTAAAGCCTCACAGGCCGGAGGTCCCCAGTGTGACTCCTGCAGAGACCCCAGAAGGAGGAAAGAGGACCTATTGTTCTCTGTGTCTGGCTGCAGGACAGGTGCCAAGAGTCTCAGGGACAGGATGCAAAATCAAAGGTAAATCACAGAGCAGAGTGAAGGGCGGGGTATGGCCAGAAATAGACACTGAAGAGCAAAAAAAAACCTAAGGCGCCAGCACCCAGTGGCCAAACCAAAGAGACAGAGCCCAGGAGTGGGCCAGGGTCAGCCTGGTGAAAGGCAGCCACACTTTGGGTACCAGAGATCCCTGACCAGTGTCCCAGGGAAATGTCTCTTGTGTGTGGACACTGCTCTTTAAAGCCCTGTTATTAGCAGCTCCCTATTAGGGCCACTGAGTCAGAAGTTCAGTTCATGTGAGCCCTCACCTAAGTCAGGCTCACAAAGCTCTCACTCGGGACTCCTAAGAGCAGAGCTCAGTGGTAGAGAAGTTGCCTGCTGTGCAACAAGTCCCTGAGTTCAATCCCCGACGCCACCAAAAAAATAAATAAATAAATAAAAGAAAGCAAGTTTGAAACTAGCCTGAAATACATAGAGGGACCTTATCTCAGAAAAAACCTAATTAACATTAAATAAATTGGCGTGCAACGAGGTTCAGTGAGTTAGTCAAGTTTACCCAGCCAGTCTGTGGCTGAGCCAGAAGGGACCAGCGTCCTCTGTCCTGTGAGGCTCTCTTGCAGGCTGTCTCACTGATGGATGTCCCCCAGGAGGTGGCAGCAAGGTGCTGACTGCCCACCTAAGAAGGCCCCGAATTAGGAAAACAGACTCACAGGCTCCAGTGCTTCCCTGGGAGGTCACAGCACAGGGAACTTTCCTTCTCCTTAGCATATTTTGTTTTAGTTTTTGATTTTTTGAACTGACTGCAGAGCCCAGGTTGGCCTCAACTCTCAGAAATCTTCCTGCCTCAGCCTCCCAAGTGCTGGTACTACAGGCATGTGCCATCACACCTGACTTCCTTAGCATCCTTTGATAATGTTCAGCACAGAGTAGATCCTCACTAAATATCTGTGAATTAAATTAGATTTAGATGTTGATAATCTAAGTGGAAATAATCTAACCAGAATTAGATTGCAAAGGCCTCTACACTGATTCAGACTTGGAGGGTGTCAGCCTATTTTGTGCTGATAGAATAGAACACCCAAGGCTGGGTAGTTTATAAAGAACAGAGGTTTATTTTAGCTCAGAGCTTTATCTACAGTTTGAGAGGCTGAGAAGTACAAGATTCTGGGGCTGAATGTGAGGAGGGATTTCTGCTGTTTTGGAATGGAAGGAGGTGTCGCGTGGCGAGAGAATGAGAGGGGCTCAACTGGCACTTTCGAGCGGGCTGTCGGGCTGACTGCCAACTCCAGCTTGTAAGGGCAGGACCTCATGCGCGAGGGCAGAGCCTTGGGAACCCAGTCCCCTCCTAGGCCTCGCTCCCCGACACTGCTGCACTACAGATTATGTTGCCAATGCACGAACATTGCGGGTCACACTCAGACCGTAGCAGAGCTGGGGTGCCCAAGCCTTTGCTGATGAGACCTTCTCAGAGCTACAAGGCTCATCCAGAGTCCCGCTTCTCTCCGGGGACTGTCCACACCTCTGCCCTGCACCGCACTGTGCCTTCCTATGGTTACTGCGTGGGTCAACGGGAAGTAAAAGTCTCTGTGCCATTCAAAGTCCTCTGCCTGTGCCAGTCAGATACACAGAGGCTGGAGACCTCCATCTCCTCTCTCTCTCTCTCTCTCTCTCTCTCTCTCCTTTCTTTTCTTATCTCTTTCCTCCCATCTTTCTTTCTTTTCAGCACTGGGCCAGGACCTTTGCACTGAGCGACATCTCCAGCCCTTTTTATTTCTTTTGAGACAAGATCTTATTAAATCACTAAATTCCCCAGGCTGGGCCTCAAACTTTTGATCCTCCTGCCTCAGCCTCTCAGCATGCCAGGGTTACAGATCACAAGTAGGTACCACCATGCCTGGACTCGGTCTCATTTCTCGTTTGCAGTGCCCACCCTGCTCCCTTGCCCCTCGAGGGGCAGGAAAAATTGACTACAGAGTCATAGCTGGAAAGAAACGCTGCGGCCGGCATCGGCGAGCTCTCAAACCCTGTTGTCTGTGTCTTCCAGAACAGCCAGACCAAAAAGATAGGCACAGCCGGACGGCCTGCTGTCTGCTACCAGCACAGCGTGGCTGTGTGCGTGCGCACACACACTCGTGTGAGAACGCGGAGAGTAGTTTCCGGTTTGCTCAAAAGTGAGCTGGGGAGGTATGCGAGGATCCCAAGTGTGTCCACACATGCACACTCTGGTCCTACCCGGGCATCTTCTGCTCGGGGTCATCCAGGGTCTGCTTTCCAGTTGTTGGAAGCAATCGGCTGAGCAGCCTCTTTTGCAATCAGGGGCCCTGGGCCCTGGCCTCTTCTGCACTGAAGCAAGCGCTGTGATGAGTCACCGGGTGGCTGAACAAAGAGAGGACTGCTAAGAAGCCCAGCTCCCCCAGCTGGCCTAGTGCAGCTGTAGCCAGACCCTTACACAGGGTCAGCTCCGGAAAGATGGATGTGGCAGTATGCGAGGCTCCTGGGCCATGGCTCTGTCCTGGAAGGTCACTTCTCTGGATGTCAAGGTGGGGGCATACAGTTTGGCTTGGCTGTGCCCAGACACCTGACCAGACCGTCACGCTCACCCTTAAAGAGGTAGGCAAGGAGCTGTTCCCGATGGCCCAGGAAATTGGCATTATGAAAATTTCGGAAGGCCCTGCCCTAACAGATCCAACCTGGAATCCAAACCAGCCACAGAACACGCCAGCAGGTTACCTTAGTCTGGTCATGGCTAATCACTGGTGCCTAGCTCTCACCTCTACCCTGCTGCTGGGGACTGGAAGAGACACAAGCACTGAAGAAGACAGATGGGAAGAGCCTGGGGCCATCTTTCAGGGTGGCTGAGATGAAACAGGCGCTCCCGAACAAATGGAAAAAGATGTAGATGAAAAGCCATTGAAAAGTGACATTGAGAAAACACTTCAGGGGACGGGCCCGGGCACTGTGCCAAGTGCTGCGTCATGCATCAGCTCAGGGATCTTTAAAGCAGTGCCCAAGGGCACTGGGCTCAGCAGATGAGCAAACCAAGCCTCGGAAAGCGGAAGTGACCTTGTTATCACACAGCTATCTAGTGGCACAACCGGGATTCAAACAAGGTCAGGAGAGAGGTACAAAGCATCCAGCAATCAATAGACTGGCTAGATAAACAATGGTTTATTTATGGAATACTGAGCAGAAAAATATCGAATGGCCTAGAAAGATGTTCAAGATACATAGTTAGGTGACGGGGAGAGTAAGGAGGTTACAAAACAGAATGTGAGGATAGGTTGTTAAAAAAAATAAAATGCAAAGGTATGATTTCCCAAAAGAAAATCAACTCATTAGCAGGGGCATGCCCTCTGCTATAGGAGTGGGTATGACTGTGATTTCTGCTCTGAATTTTGTCCTTTCTTTTTGTTTTGTTTTGTTTTGTTTTGTTTTGTTTTGTTTTGTTTTGTTTTGTTTGAGACAGGCTCTCACTATGCAGTTCAGGCTGGCCTTGAGCTTACTTTGTAGCCCAGGCTGGTCTCAAACTTGCAATGATCCTCCTGCCTCAGCCTTCTGAGTGCTGAGATTACAGGAGTGTGCCACCATGTCTGGTGGAAATTTTAAAGTATTCTCTCTCTATTTTTTTTTTTTTTTTTGTACCAGACATTGAACTCATGACTTCATGCTTGCCAGGCAGGTGCTTACACTGCTGAGCTAAATCCCCTGCCCTCTTTTTTCTTGATAATGGTCAGTTTTATTTTTTGTTCTTTTGAGACAGGGTCTGGCTACGTGCTCCAGGCAGGCTTTGAACTCATTGTGTAGCCTAGGCTGGCTTTGAATTCACCAAGATCCTCTTGCCTCAGCCTCCCAGCACTTGGATTACAGGATCGCGCTACCATGCCCAACTAACAACAATGCTCATTTGGCAGCACCTGACAAGGGAAAGCCCAGGCTGTGCTTCCGTGGTCACGAAGGGTGTCAGCAGGGCGAGCACTGGCAAGGAGGGTTAGCAGAAGGGTATGGTGGGAAGAGAAGGCCTTCCCAGAACAGTTCCTTTTGGGTGGACCCCACACTGACGAGACTTCACTGTGTCATGTCCAAGGAGGTTAGCATCACTTCAGACCAGACCCTCAGATAAATCTCATGGGCCACAAGTGGAGACTCACCTCAGTTTTGTCATCTCCCGCATTCTGGGTTTGGTGTTTGTTTTTCTAGTACTGGGAATTGAACCCACAGCCTTTACACTGAGCTCTATCCCCAGATATTTTTTTTTTCTTTTTTTGAGACAGGGTCTTGTTAAGTCACCAAATGGCCTAGCCTAGGCTCTAATTGGTGATCTTCCTGCCTCAACCTCCCACAGGGCTGGGATTATATCCTAGATTCTACCGTGGTTGGCTCTCCCGGCATTCTTAGTCAATCTCCCACCCCAAGAATCAGTCTCAGGTCCTCACAGCCTTTTGTGATCTCCTTGGCCTCAGCAGCCAGAAGTGAGGGGTCTCCTGGCCTGGAACCCTGAGGATGGTGAAGAATGACAGAGACAAATGTTTAACTGGTGGGTACCCTGGTCACCTCCCGGTTCCCTGGTGAGATGCACTGGGGAAGAGAGGATTCTCAGACAACCTGCTGGCCACTGCACTGGGCTCTTGCCTGGAATAATCAGAGTTGCAGCCAGGAGTGATGTCATGTTCCACAAGAGAGTAGAGAGTGACTTTGAGGGTGGCCTTGGCCTCAGCCCTCTTTGTCAAGGGAGTTGAAGTGGACTTCACAAGCTTTAGCATTCCTGGGCCAACGCTCTGACTTAAAAGACAAAAGTCCTGCTGGGCAAGTCCCTCTGAGAATAGGATAGCCCACTTTTGCATCTTCAACTCCTTCCTCTTCCCTTCCTCTACTTTCCCCAGGGAACTGACTTCCCTCTCCAGAAGCTACTAATGCAACCAGCATTCAAGGTGCCCCACCCCCTTCCCAGATCTGAGGATGGGCAAGGAGCCTCCTATGCCCAGTCTCAGGATTTTTCCTGTGTTAATTGGTTAAGTAGTAGACATGGCTCCAAGCAGAGCCAGTTAAAAGTCTTCCATGTTGTGTTAGTCAGCTTTCTGTTACTGTAACAAATCCCTGAGGTAATTAATTAACGAAGAAGAAAGGTTTATTTTAATTCACTGTTTGGGGGTTTTTATTTCCTGGTTATTTGGCCCTGTTGTTTTTGGGCTTTTGATAAGGCAGCACATCATGATGACCGCAGTTGACAAAACTGTTCACTGCATGGCCAGGACAAGAAAGAAAGGTCAAGGAAGGAATTATGATTGAGGAGAATAATTAGACTGGAAATGGAACCTGTAATGTACAGCCCGAAGCAAGCCCTTCCCAGGTTGGAGAGACTGGGTGAAAGGCTCAGGGCTCAGGGCTCAGAGACAAGGAACATATTCCACGTGTCCTGCACTCAGTATTTGCCTATCAGGAGATTTGTGTCCCCTGGGACTGGGATTGCAAGGACCTGGGGTTTGGAATTAGCTCATCGGGTCCTGCCGGTGCCCAGCCTGTGGAATTTCTTCTACTGCCTCAAGCTGCTCACTGGGAAAACCAGCCCCAGCCACAAGGTCAAGGAAGACCTGGAAAGAAAAAAAACAAAGAAAGAAAGAAAGAAAGAAGAAAGAAAGAAAGAGAGAGAGAGAGAGAGAGAGAGAAAGAAAGAAAGAAAGAAAGAAAGAAAGAAAGAAAGAAAGAAAGAAAGAAAGAGAGAGAGAAAGGAAAGACCCAGAGGCTGAGCACCATGATGCAGACCTGTAATTCCAGCTATTTAGGAGGCTGGGCTACAAAGTGAGTTCAAGGCCAGGCTGAACTGCATAGCAAGACCCTGTCTCAAAAAGATGGAAAAAAAATAGAAAGAGGTTATACTCGGTCTCCTTCCCCACCCAGAGGAAGGCAGCCACCTGCAAGCCAGGAAGTGCCCTCACCTGAGTGCAGCCATGTCCCTTGCACTTCCAGTCACCAGGACTGTGAGAAAGTAAATGTCTGTTGTCAAGCTACCTAGGCTCCATCTTGCTACGGCAGACCAAGATAAGACACTCCCCATACTCTCTTCTGTGCAGGAGGGAAAATTATTCGTAGCAATGACCTTTGTGCTAAGCACTCTCCCTGTCTCAGCTCACAGAATCCTCACAGCTCCCTCACGGAAGCCTTATCCAGATGGGAAACTGAAGCATGGGTCGGCTAAACAACCAAGGTCACAGGGTAAAGCTGTAGAAGTGGACAAGCTGGCAGCCTGAACGGGCAACTCCATGCTGTGACCCCTAGAAAAGATGACCTGAAGACCCAGAGGGGATGGACATGGGCATTTGGCATCTGGCAGTGCACTGCTGTGGGAAGACCTTGAGTTCTCTAGCTCAACACGGTCCACAGGATGTGATCTGTCACCAGAGAGATGCTTCTTACCTTTGGTAGCCAGGTGGCCTTGCCCCAGGTCACATCATGGAGACTAGTGGACAGTTGATAGGCCTGCTCAGGCCCTTCCCTTGGGCTCTGTGGCTCTGATGACAGGTGGGCACATGCCTCGGTGCTGTTGTCAGGAGGGCACTGTGCCAAATCTGTGACCCAGTGTGGCCCCTGGCTTGGGTGCTATGGGGTGGGAGGGTGAGGGTGTTAATCCAGGCTCAGGGCCCCACGTGGATTCCACTTTGGCCCTGAGAAGGACAGCAGATCTGTTTCATGCTGAAACAGAGGATAACCCCCAAGCCCAGCCAAGCCTAGTGGCCAAGCACCAATAACTCCATGACCTCAAAGTCCTTGTCTGATGGAGTCATTCCAAGCCTCATCCCTCGTTCTTGTGGTCTCCAAGGTCTGGGTCTCTAGCTCCTCAGGGGAAAAAGGTGGGTCTTAGCCTCCTGGGGAAATGGACTGAGCTAGGCTGCCAGGGGCTAGAACCAGGGGCTTAGTCCGGGAGGGCGTCTAAGGTCTTCTTGCAATGGTGCCCGTGATCCACCAGGTGTCGCTGTGTGGCCAGTAGGACGAAAGGTGATGGCAGGAGGATTTTTCTCCAGCGCCAACCCCCCAGACTGGAGAAGTAAAAAGAGGAGGTGCGGATCAGTGGCCCTGGCACGATAGCTTCAGGCCAGCAGAAGGTGCATGTCATGGTCCACAGGGCTATGAACAGCAGATGTGTTCATCAAAGACTTGAGATGAGATGAGGGTGATGCAACATGGAAGGATAATGTCCCACTGTCTTCCAAGCACACCCTTCCACCGCACCCTCCCACCCCAGAAAATGGCTCTTGCCCAGCTTCCTGGGCCCCTGTATGGGGATTACACCGAACCCTCACCCCACAGAAGGTGTCACTGCCACCCAAGGGACTTCTGCATCTCATCATCTCCGGGCAGCAAAGTCCCAGTGCTTACCCTCTGCCAAAGCTGATTCAACTCTAGCCAGGGCTGGCAGGCTGAGACAGGCCATTTCCAGCCTTACCTGAAGGGACATCACCCAGAAGGCGGCAACCCCCTGCAAATACTGGCTTTCTGCTCTTCATGCTCAGCCCACAGGGAAGAGATAGACGTAAGGAAAGCAGAGACACGAGGTAACATTTGTTACAGTGGGGACAGCAAAGGGAGGACCTACCTAGGTAGCAGGTTTTGGGGACAGGTCCAGACAGTGGTTGTCGATGGTATCCTGCAGAGTCTCATCTAACCAAAAAGAAAAAGTTACATGAGCATCAATCACATGCTCACATGCTCTTATCCATCAATGCACGAATACAAAATGATTCTCTAATAGAGGCTGCACTGTACAGTGTCTCTAGGGGACACACTGAGATACAAACAGTACCTTCAAAGGGGTTCCAGCCTAGGTCTAGGTAGGGAGATAAGACTCACGAATGAGAAAATACACATGCTGGTATCTCAGACAACGTGGGCTGAGAAATTCCTTTGATAACTCTACTGGTTTGTGAGACCCTGTGGAATATTTCCTACCATAAAAAACAGAAACAAAACACAAGACTCTGCCCAGTTTCCACGGCGCATCTTTGTGCTTCTGTTCAAGGCCTTGCACAGTGCTATGTGTATGCGCATGCCCAGGTACGTCCACAGCATTTGCAGCCTAGGTTAGGAGCCCTGGGGAAAAGCTGTTTCTTACGGCAATCGCATGTTGGAGCAGCAAAGGAACTGAGGATCCCCCGGGCCCTGGCTGTGCAGAAGGGGAAAAGTTAAGGACCGGGGGTGGAATCTTAAGCCTCTGTTCACTCTGAGAGAGAAAATTTTCCACAAGGTTTGTCTTGGCTCAGAGCTATGGTTTCTAGAGGTCAGAGGCAAAAACACCATTAGAAATGGAATATCAGAGTGTTTTCGCCTCTGCAATGGAAGCCGTGGAAGAAAAGGTCATCCCTGGTGCCAACCCTGCGCATGACAATCAGCAGGAGGCAATAAGAGAAAATGGTCACAGGCTAGGCCCTGCAGACAAGCTACCCTGGCTGGACTCCTGGGCCTATTACTAGCTGCTTCCTAATGTCTCTGCACCTCCATTTTCCCATTCAGGCAATGGTACTTCCTCCCCCGCATATCTGTTGTAAGCATGAGACAGATAAATGCAACCATTTAATCAAATCTCAATAAAAATGCATCATTTTGACAGGAATGGTGGTGCACTCCTGCGATGCCAGCACTTGGGAGGCTGAGGCAGGAGGACTGCCATGAGTTCAAGGCCACCCTGGTCTACATAGTGACACTGTCTGCAGAAGAGAAGAGGAAAAAAAAAAAAAAAGCATTCTTTCATCAGTAGTGCATGCCTGTCATCCTAGCACTCTGTGAGGCTGAGGCAGGAGGATCACAAGTTGAAGCCCATCCTAGGCAACTCATTGACTTAGCAAGATCAAAATAAAAGGTAAGAAGAACTGGGAATATAGCCAAGCGGGCTCAGTCTCTAGAAGGGGAGAAAGAGGCATCTTTTTGATCACCCCCTGCTTGCATCCCCACCAGGGAACTCCAGCAACGTTGACCAGAGGACGCTCACAGAGGAGCTCTCACCACCTTCCGGTGGGAACAAGAGGACTGTAGCAAGTTACTTGGTGCCTGGCTTTGTCCTGTGGGCTAGAACAAGAGGTATGGGTGGGCCTGGAGCTTTGAACAACAGGCTGTGTCCCAAGAGGGGACACTGGTGTCTTCAGGACCCAATAGAGTATATTTCCTGCCTTGAGACTGTCCACTACCTGCCCGACTCTGTGGCACTATTGAAAATATGCATCCAGTAGAGATTTCCAGTCATGGGGCCACTTACGTGTGGCTGTTGACGTCAGTACAAAGACCTCTTTGTGATACTTGTTATTTTTGTCACTTGCCTTGGTCTTAGCTTCTGTGTCCTTTTGCCTATATCACTGCATGTAAAAACAGCAGGAACCATGGGACCAGCCTTGTTTCCATTTAGGACTCAGACTCTGAGCACAGACAGGTATTTTTCTTCCATCTGATGTGAGCCTTGCTGAGCCTGCCGACTCCAGGCTGGCCACCGATCAGCCCTTGAGGCCAGGTACTATGGGGCCTTCCCTAGCAACAGCCACAGGGTCACAGTGGAGATCCAGCCCCTGGGGTGGGTCCATTTAAAGAAGTCATACTTGAACCTGAGCCCAGCAGAGCTGGCAAGAGAGGAACGTGGGCACTGTGCTGGCATGGAGCCCAGCTGTCCCTTCCACCCCTTCAAGAACCCGTGACAAACAACCTTGCCTGGTGCCCAAATGCCTGCCAAACCCAGTCACATTAAAACCCTGGAAGACTCAGCAAGGAGTCCAATTTCAGCAGGTAGGGAAATCAAGGCAGCAAGAGCCCAACGTGACCAAGGACACAGTGCTGGCAAGCAGGCCTAGAGGCCGGGTGGCCAGGGCTGCAGGCTAAGCCTGAGAACTGGGGCTCGCCTCCAGCCAAAGCCCAGGGCCCAGCTCAGAGGAGGAACAAACACTTCCCCAGTCATGGCAACAGCAGGGCCAGAGAAAGGCCCAACACCTTAGTCTTCATAGCAGTAGGTCCCCTCTCTTCAGGGGAAACAGAGGCACTGAGGCCCTTGACAGGCTAAATCCAAGCCAGGCAAGTGGCTTCAGGCAGCTCAGTTCCCGACCCAAGGTCTGAAACACCAGACCAGACATCAAAAACCTGGCAGGCGCTGGGAGAAGGGAAGATTAGATCATTGCAGCAGAATGAAGGAAACCAAGGAACCAGGGAGCGGAGGAGGGACAGAGCCAAGAATGTTTCAAGGCAGCTTGAAAACTCCTTCCGATTAAGTCAAGCCCATGCACCAGCAGCTGCCCCACTGCCAGGAAGGCCCACAGGCCTCAGCCCTGGGCAGGGACGGGGTAAGGGGGGCTCAGTCCACACACACAATGCACACACGCCCCATGTCAGGATGCCAGGAAGCATGTCCTGGCACCCTGTGTGCACACACACATTCGGGCACACCCACACGTGTGTGCAGGTGTCCAGGCCTGGCGTGCGAGCCCACGGGAGTGCATGTGTGTGTTTGCGTGCAGTCTACAAACATGTTTTCACAAAGCTCCGGGAGAAGCAATCAGTCATCTCAGAGGAATCTTAGCAACAGCCGTCCCCAGAAAAGGCTTCTGCCAGCTGGAGCAGGGATGAGTCAGCAGAGGGGCAGTGGGGGAGGTGACTGGGCCGCTGGAGAGGCCTCTTCTCTCCTGCCCTCCCCTCCTCTCCTCGGAAGGTCTCCAGGCCCGCCCCAGGCTGGCCGCCTCACCGGGTCACTGCCTTGGCACAGGTGTCCGAGAACACATTCCTGGAACTGGCCAGCTCAGGCAGCTAGAGAGGGTTTTTCCCTCCTCCTTCCTCTCCCTCTCCCGTCTTGTCCCGCCCTACCCCACACCCGCCCTTTTATTTTTCCTTCTTGCTGCAAAACCAAAACACCACATTCACAAGTTCGGCAGCTTCGTCCCAATGGCAGGAGCCAGTGGCTGAGGGGCTGGACACCGGAGCTGCCCGGGGCCAGGCAGGCCAGGGAATGAGGACAACTCCAGCCAGCCACAGAGGGCTCTGCAGGGGGAGCAGGCTTCAGTCCCACAGGGCCTGGGCTCCCAGGGGGCCAGACTTGCACGGTCTCCCCTCTCCACTCCCCTCCCCTCGGGAGCAGGACCTAGGCTGCTGACACATGGTTGGGGGAGGGTGTGACCAAAGGGACAGAGGGGCACAAAGATTTGTCATGACTTCTTTGCCTGAGGAAGAGACACGGTTCACCTTCAAAGCACAGCCAGAGCAGGGGGACTGTTTCACCGCTGGGAAGATGAAGGTGTAGACAGGTAAAGCTACGGAGCCCAAGGTCAGGCAGCTGTTAGCTGGGAGCTGGCTGGAATGAAACCGGGAGGGAGCTGACTCCGGGTGGGGAGGGGCCGCGCTTAGCTTCTTCCCGGGCTGCACTACGTACACCCTGCGCCAGGATCCCAGCACCTTCAAGAGAAACCAAATAAAAGCAAGGACGGTGATGGGCGGGGGCCATCCTGGATCCCTCTCGTCGCTCGAGCCATCTGCGATCTCAGCAGCCTCGGTGACGGGCAACAGTGACAGGCGACAGGCCATGGGCAGGGGCAGTAACAGCCTGGCCCAGTACGATTCCCTGGCCTCTTTACTGGAGGCAGGAAATGAATAAAAGCTAAATGAGTTTGGAAATGCCAGGAGGCAGTGTTTATCCCCTCCCCCCAGCCCTCCCCCTGGCAAGGACCTTGTATAGTTACAGTTTAATCTTGGAAATGCCAGACAGCTGTTCCCCGTTGCTAAGAGACTGGCCCACATTATGCAGATGTCAGGGACCTCAAATGTCTGCCGGAAATTGCAGATCATGTTGGAGGAGCAGAGGGGCCTTCTCTCCGCTGGGGAAGCGCAGCGGGAGACCCCCCTGGGGGGATGACAGAAATGAGGGCCACCCTCCCGTGTCTCCTCCCTCAGAGTCCCAGGATCCTGGGCTTCTCGGCTTTCCCTGCCAGGCCCTGCCTGCGCTGCCTCCTCCCTTCTGCTCCAGTCCTTCCTCGGCCTCGGGACCGAGCCTTCCCACCCCCACCTCCAGTTTTCCTTCTGGGACAGCTTTCCTCAGCCCCGGGTCCCTCTGCCTGCTGTCCAGTCTTCCCTGCTGCCGGGTGCCGCGAGCACGGGTTGGACGGTGCTGCAGGGGGAGCACGGGCCCCCACACCGGAGTCCTCCTCACCTGAGCTGGAAATGCACACACACACACTCCCCCGCCCCCCAGGAATCCAAAGGAGGGCTGTCGCCATGGCAACCACCAGCTACCAGAGCTGCTGCATCACTGGTCCCTGGGGAAGGGGAGCTGCCATCTGGGTAGGGGGCAGGGGAGGACCAGAGAGAAGCCCATTCCCAAACTGGAACTCGAACCTGAGCCCTGACTGAGGGCCCTGGGGTGAGAGGGGAGCAGGCTCAGAGAGGCACAGAAGGGCCGCCGGCATAGCCACGGTGTCCCCAGCGCTGTGGGCATTGTATCAGGGGGCGGGAGGCTGAGGCCACTGTGCACCCACTGTTTTCCTGAAGGCCCACAAGTTCCCTTGAGGCAGAGACATTACCTTCCTGCTCTTGCGTCCAGGTGGGGTATCTGCTCTCCCCAAGGCCTGCTCTGTGACCTTGGCCTTCCCACAGCCCATAAAATAAAGCCAGGCAGACTCTATGTGCCATGGAAGAGCTTTGAACATGAAAATGGGGAGCTGGTTATTATGGTGGGCCACACTTGTAATGTCCCAATTCTGGAAGGCTGAGGCTGGAGGGTTGAAAGTTCAAGCCCCACCTGGGCAGCTCGGTGTGAACTTGTCTTAAAATAAAAAGTAAAAAAAAAGAGAAAGAAGTAGGGCAGGAAAGAAGGGGAAGAGAGGGAAGAAAAGAGGAAGGGAGAGGAAAGGAAAGGAAGGAGA
>PVLA01012083.1:0-47429 GCA_004027455.1 Hydrochoerus hydrochaeris
ATAATCATTGGACAAGTAAGAAAAAAATAAACTGATGATTTAAACTTGCTACTGCTTGGCATTTCAATTGTACTGTATTTTAAATTCAAGCATAGTTTGTCAAATATCAAATTTCAAATGCTGGGTGGGGGAGGAATGTGAGGTAAAAGTAACCCTTCTCCACTGCTGGTGGGAATGTGGACTGGTGCAACTACTCTGAGAATCAGCATGAACATTCCTCAAAAAAATACCCTAGAAATAGGGGTCTCATTCAACTCAGCTATTCCCTTTCCAGGTATCTTCCCAGAAGAATTAGAAACATCCGTGATATGTGTGCTTCCAGGTTTTTGGCAACCCAATTTGTAATAGCTAGATCTTGGAAACAACCCAAATGCCTAACACTGAGACATGGATTAAAATGATGTAATCTGTTTATGATGGAGTACTTCTCATCCATAAAGAGGAATAAACTGGTGACTTTTATAGATACACAGAAGCAAATCGAGGCTATACTCATAAGTTTAATAAACCAGACCTATATGTGTAAACATTATATTGTCTCACTAGAGTGAGAAACTGATTGAATAAATAAGGTCCAAAAGTACAAGCGATGTTATGACTTGGGAAGAAAGCATTCAAAAGAAAAGACAAACTGTGATGGGGAAAGGAGAAAGGAAGGAAAGGAAAAAGAAAAAAAGGTTATATTTATACACAAGATAGTTAAGAAAGTTATATAGTTAGCTTCTCTTTGCTCATTGAAAAGAAAGCTTTGTGCTAATACTGTTTGGATAAGATATTATGCCTATATGTTGTACTCTGACTACTAAGAATATAACAATATGCAATGTATTAGTAATTATAACTTTCATACTAACATGTTTTGAAAATGTTTTGTTATTTTTATATTTTACCTTAAAAATCATTATATGTAATTTCTCCAGTAAAATATTTTCACATCTCTGGTAGTTGCCCTTCCATGAAGTCAGTTGAACATGATAATACAGAGTCCTATAATTTCAAATATGGCATGCTGCATATTGCTTATTCTTTTCTTCACTGCTATTATTTCATTCACTAAAAAATCTATATGCTAGAGAAGTTAACATTAACTCTTAAAATAATGTTCAAAGAAGAAAACTAGAATTTTCTGCCAATTTCTTCAATTGAGATCTAAGATTTCAATGTTTCTTTTTCTTCTGTTCTACAAATATTGGTCCTCATTTCTTTGCATAAACTTTTTCTTTTGTCCACAGGACCCAAGCAAATCAGACTGCTGGAGTCACCTTCATCCTCCTGGGCTTCTCTGAGTACCCTGACCTCCAGGTGCCCCTGTTCCTGGTATTCCTGGCTGTCTACACCATCACTGTGCTGGGGAACCTAGGCATGATCCTCATAATCAAGGTCAACCCCAGACTCCACACGCCTATGTACTTCTTCCTCAGTCACTTGTCCTTTGTAGATTTCTGTTACTCCACCGTAGTTACACCAAAGCTCTTAGAAAACCTGATTGTGGAAGACAGAACCATCTCCTTCATGGGATGCATCACGCAGGTCTTCTTAGCCTGTTTGTTCGTGGTGACGGAAACATTCATATTGGCTGTAATGGCCTATGACTGATTTGTGGCAATTTGCCAGCCTCTCCTCTACACAGTGGTGATGTCCCCGAAGCTGTGTTCTATGTTGGTGGCTGCCTCCTACTGTTGGGCTGTGCTCTGTTCCTTAATATTCATGTACTATTTGTTGATGTTATCCTTTTGTGGGTTTAAGGTCATAAACAACTTTGTCTGTGAACATTCTGCCATTGTTGCAGTGTCCTGCTCTGACCCCTAACTTAGCCAGAAGGTCATTTTAATCTTTGCAACATTCAATGAAATAAGTAGTCTAGTAATTGTTTTGACTTCTTATATTTTCATTTTTATTACTGTCATGAAAATATCGTCCACTGGGGGTCTCTTCAAAGCTTTGTCCACATGTACCTCCCACCTGACTGCCATCACCATTTTCCACGGTACCATCCTTTTCCTCTACTGTGTTCCAACTGCCAAAGCTTCCTGGCTCCTTGTCAAGGTTGCCTCTGTCTTCTACACAGTGCTCATCCCCATGCTTAACCCACTTATATACAGTCTGAGGAATAAAGATGTAAAGGACGCTGTTAGGAAATTAATCCAGCCCAAATTGTTTGGTCACAAAATTTGATTCCAGGAATACAATGTATTTTCAGAAGAATGTTGCTGTGAATCCTTAAAAAATCAGTGCATTAATATATATTTTCTCTACTTTGCCTCCCGTTTTGTGCATGCTAATATTTAATAAAAGACATTTTAGACTTGAAATATTATTAGAAATTTTTACTGTCTGAATCAAATAGGATAATACCAAGTATTCTGTGTTAGTGTACTTCTCATGTGATTACCCAGTAAACTTTGAGTTTGATTTTATATCTTTTACAATCTGGGAATTTTGGAAGCATCTGTCTTACAATGAGAAATTTCATGATATAATATATAAATAGTGTGTTGAACGCTATGGAATATAAAATGCTAAATATTATTATTTAATTTAATTTAAAATAATAATTATATTTACTTAAAATTACAATTAATTGTAAATTAATTAAACATAAATATTACATATTATTTGTTCTATGTGTCATATTTTTTATTCTTAAATTTGTAGGTAAAATGTAGAATATAAAATATATTTCTTGACAATGGCAAATAACTTTATTGTTGATTACATTTAACTCAATAGTAATTGATTTTCCTCAAAGTTTATAATAATTAATAAATCATTTCATTGCCTTAGTCCTTTGCATGGTCCAAGTTACACATAAAATTTATTTTAATTCTTATGCTTTGCTAACCATAATTAAAATTTACTAGCACAGAGTAGGGAGATAGGCATGATTGTCGACTCACCTGACCTCTAATTGCTTCTATTTTAACTCGCCAAACTTTTTTATATTCTAAGGTGGAATACTACTTACTCTACTCCTTTAATGAAACTGTATGTCTTACCTAAGAACATACAATTATTTAGGAATATACAATTTTCTCAACCCTCATGATAAGCCTAAGAATAATAAAGGATTTTTCTTTACTTTTAATGTAGCTGTAGATTTTTTCTTTTTATTAAATGAACATATTGCTTTAACTCATACTTTAAAACTCAAAAATTAGGAATATCAATGCAATATTAAGAGATGTTTCAATGCATATATTCTTTGTATAATGAAGCTAAACAAACTTGCCTCAATTTCCACTGTTTTATGGTGAGCATATTCAAAATCTTTTTTTTTTCTCAGTTTCAAGAAATTAGCAAAGAAACACTGTTTTTGTCATCCAACTGAAATATCACACAATATCACACTGGTAATTTATACTCATGTAGAAGTACAACTTGGCATCTGTGGATCAACATTTTCACATCCTCCCCTACCTTCTGACATCCACTAGTTAGTATCCACTGTTGCTCTCTGGGTTAGATAAAGACTTTAATATTTCACACATGACTACAATAATGTGGTTCTTGCCTGTCTGCACCTGATTTATTTCTTTTAACAGAATGACAAAACAGAGTTCCCTGAAGTGAGATTGTTAGGTCATTTGGTAATTATAATTTTCATGCACTTAGGAACCTTTATACTGATTTCCATAAGGTCTCTATGGATTCACATTAGACTTAGCAATGTTCAAAGTTTTCCATTTCTTTATATTCTTGGACCACTTTATGTATATTTTTATTACACTACTGTGTTTCAGATATGCATTTCTCTGGTGGTTAATAATTAGCATATTTTATGCATCTCTTGTCCATTTTGATGTTTCAATGGAAAGGGTTGCTTGCTCAGGCTTCTCCAATTCAGATTTTAGGAGAATGGAAAAACAGGATTTCCAGAGATCTGTTAGTCACTGACATTGAAAAACTCAGCTTTTTGTCTAAAGGTTCTTCTCCTCTTTTGGAAGAAAACCTGGAGGATAAGCTTCTTGATTTTTCATGATAGCAAAGCTTCACTGTGTCAGCTTGGTTGGCTTGGGAGCTGCCAGGAGATTGTTGACGCTCACTTTCTGGTGAGTCTGGGTGTGTCATAGAAGCCTTGGTGTTACATCTGCTCCCTGTGTCTTTCATCTTGGATACTGTGCCTGTGGTCTGATTTCTGGTTACTACAACTCTCATGTGCCTGGGCTAGTTAGTCAGCCATGGACTGGATTCCAGTAACCATGAGCTAACTTAAATTTCTTCTCGCTTAAATCATGGGTGTCAATAATTTTGTCCAAGCAATGAAAGAGATGACTAACACAACATTAGAATCAAAGTGATGTTTTGAATTTTGACATGAGAAGCTCAAGTAACAAGAGCAAAAATAAGTAGATTGGAGTAATTTTATCTAAAATGTTTCCGATTGCAAAGGAGGCAATAACAGTGGAAAGGAATCCTATAGATGAGAAGAAAATATTTGTGATCTTATATGAGTAGTTAATAGGTTGATTATTAATATGTGAATAACTGGAGTGATATAACTTGAAGCAAGAAAAAAATGTTTAAATGAGGAAAACACCTGAATAAGCACTTTTCCTGAGAAGACACCCATGTAGTTACTTGTTACATAAAAATGTGCTTACTGTCCTTAATCATCAGAGAAATAGCAATTCAAACTTAGAGTGAGACATCATGTTACCATTGACAGTGTGGCCATTATAAAACACATCAAAGATGGAAGCATTGGCAAAGTGGTGAGGAAAAGGGAACTCTTGTGTGCCTCTGACAGAAATGTAAATTTCTGCAATTACTATGGGAAATGATATGATGTTTCATCAAAAACTAAACTCAGAGCTATCCAAGATTTCCACTTTCAGGTACCCAAAGAAAGTTCAGTAAATATACCAGAATATTTTTACTCCCATCTTCAATGCAGCATTATTCATAAAATCCTAGACTTGTGACTAACCTAAGTGTCTATGGACAGAAGAATAGGTAAAGAAAATTGTATACCTGTGTATAAGATATACTGCAAAATACATTTCAAGTTTAAATTTAAAATTATTTCAGAAAACTGCATGTTACCATTAATTCCCTGAAAGTACTCTACCTGCCTTGTTTCATCACTCCTGCCACTTTCAGTAGCAGTTCTGGAAGTCCTTTTTTGTGTCTTTAGTTGAACTGTCATGGGAAAACTGATTTCCTGAATCAATTGAAAATACTTGCCTTGAGTGGTCATTCTGACTTTGTGGGAGACCCAAAAGTCACACAGTTGCAGACCTGGTGAATAAGGTGAGTAAAGACACACCACAGTGTGTTTATGAGGGTGCCTTTCCATTGGAAGGCACTTGGCCTCAACACTCACCATATTTTTATTATACTTCATAAAGACACTCACGAATAAGGACTTGCAGAAGTGCTTCAGAAAGTCAATAGAGAGTAGGAGAAGATACTGATAAAAAAAGAACTAAAGTTCAGCTGTAAGCTGAGTAAGTTCTGGACACCAGATATAAGAAGTGGTGGCTGTAATTATTGTGATACAGTATATACTTGAAATGTGTTATATATGTAGATCTCAGTGATTTCAAGAGAAAAAATTAGTAGCTATGTAAGGTGATGGACATTCAATTTAGCCTGACAATGGTATTTATTTGATACCGTACATATCCAGTACGTACAAACTTCATGTTGTGTAGTCTAAGCATATAAGCATTTTATATGTCAGTCATACCACCTTAAATTGGAAAATATAGAAGCACAAGACAAATTGTCATTTCCATTAGGGGACTTGTGTTGAGTTCTGATGTAGGAAGAGGCTGGATGTAGTTCTGATGTAGGCAGAGTAGGAATGCAAACTGACTTCTGACTCACAAGTTTCACAGGGTTTAGAAGATAAATTCTAACTAGAGAATCTGGACTTTTCATAAAAGCTGATTACATTTCCTTATAATATTTGTCCTCTAAACTACATTAGGTAGAAGATGAAAAAGGTAAAGACAAAAGATCAGAACTGCAGATCTCACTCTTTGTCGTGGTGCCTAGAGGGCGTTCAGTTGCTTCAAGATGAAGCTGAACATCTTCCCTGCCACTGGCTGCCGGCAACTCATTGAGGTGGATGATGAACATAAACTTCGTACGTTCTATGAGAAGCGTATGGCCACAGAAGTTGCTGTTGATTCTCCAGGTGAAGAATGGAATGGAAGGGTTATGTGATCCTGATCAGTGGTGGGGATGACAAGCAAGGTTTCCCCATGAAGCAGGGTATCTAGACTCATGGCTGAGTTTGCCTGCTGCTGAACAAGGGGCATTACTGTTACAGACCAAGGAGAACCGGAGAGAGAAAGCACAAATCTGTCCAAGGTTTCATTGTGGGTGCCAATCTCAGCGTTCTCAACTTGGTTATTGTGAAAAAAGGAGGAAAGATATTCCTAAATTGACGTATACTACTGTGCCTAGGCACCTGGTGCCCAAAAGAGCAAGCAGAGAACACTTTTCAATCTCTCTAAAGAAGAAGATGTTCGCCAATATGTTGTCAGGAAGCCCTTAAATAAAGAAAGTAAGAAACCCAGACTAAAGCCCCCAAGATTCAGCGTCTTGTTACTCCACCTGTCCTCCAACACAAACACTGCCGTATTACTCTGAAGAAGCAGTGCCCTAAGAAAAACAAAGAAGAGGCTGCAGAATATGCTTAGCTTCTGGCCAAGAGAATGAAGGAAGATAAAGAAAAACGTCAGGAACAAATTGCCAAGAGACAATGCTTTCCACTCTAAGAGTTTCTAATTCTAAGTCTGAGTCCAGTCAGAAATAAAATGCTTAAGTAACAAATAAATTAGATCAGACCTTAAAAAAAAGTGAAGAGCAGAGCTCAATCTGTATCAGCTTTTCTGATGTAAGGAAGAAAAATAACTGTGAGATTTCACTCAGGGACCCAGGAGGGCCACCACTTCTACATGCAAATAAATCACAGGACAGTAGAATTTTATAGAAAGTTTTGTTCTCTTAGCTTGAGATGCTAATGACATCCTTACTAATGGATAGATGGAATAAATGTGCTCCAGGATGGATCATTATACTAAATATCTTCTGTTTAAAAACTAATAGGAGTGTTTCTTTTTTTTCATCTGGAAGATATTTGATGAGGCAGAGAGAATTTACCTAAAGTGAATTATAAGCAATGGGAAAACCATTCTTTCATGAACAAAACACACACAACTGTGAGTCCCAACAGTACAATTATAAAGGAGGAAAATTACACCTGGTCAGTTAGTTTTCCAAGGCATAAAAATGTGGATATTATGGCTGGATTTTTCAAAGCACAACCTGGGTCAAGATCTCTATATATTAAAAACTATACGTATATTGTTCCATATAAAATAAAGATTATTTAATGAACTATATAGATATATCAATTATGTAGTTTTATAAACAGATTAAATATGTGAATATGCTATATATTAGATATACAATCATCATAAATTATGTCTTATATATGTGGATAGAAAATTGGTTTCTTTCTTTCTTTCTTTCTTTCTTTCTTTCTTTCTTTCTTTCTTTCATTCTTTCTTTCATACCAAAGTTCAAACTCACAATCTTGTACTTCTCAAGCAGGCACTGAGGTGTTTTCTTTCTTCCCATAGCAGTCTTTCAAAAGCTCTTCATGGAAGAATATATGCGTTTTGGAACAATCACGTTTTTTTTTCTTGTGAGGCAGGGTGCTTGTATGTAGTTTACACTGGCCTTCAACTTATTATGTAGCACAAGCTAGCCTTAGATTCAGGTCAATCCTCCTGCTTCAGTCTTGGAAAGTTGGGATTGCAAATGTCCACCAATGTGCCCAGCAAAAATTTAACTTTGAAAAAAATAAAATCAAAAGCTCCCCAGTGTCTCCCCATATGCTATTCTCTATATTCTTTCCCCTTCCCTATATTTAGTGCACATACTATGGAGAAGTATTTGCTTCTAAAATATTTGGTTTTGTTTCTCATGAGTGAGTGAATATCTAAACATAAGTATTGTTGCAATCTATAGGGAGTCAGTTTGAAACTTTATGAGATATTAAAACTGTTTTAGGAGTTCTTTTATGTTTTCCCTTCTTTTGAGAATGATGAGCATTCCATCTGCTCTCATTAATAAGTTGTACTTCATTTAGCAATATTTTTTATTATTAAACTACTTGGTATTTTAGTTATGCATGAGTGATAACATTGTAGTTTTGATATGAATTTTATTAAAATTAGCATTTTAATGCATTTATCAATTATTTGTGTACATTCTCTTGTTGAGTATTTGCTTATATATTTCAGCAATTCTTTAGGTCAATTGTTGATCTTATTTTAAGTATAAAAATTCTTACATGTTCTGCACACACATACTTCTTCAGACACTTGATTTTCAAATATTTACTCATAACCTGAAGTTTAAATTTTCATTTCAAACATGTAACACCAATTTTTAATGTTCCTGAAATGTATTTTTTAGATTTTTGGTGACCTATTATTTTGTATTATAAGAGTATGATTATTCAACATCTGGAAAGATTCTTCCAATTATTTGCAGTACACATTTGTACTTTTAATATTCATAGCTACATTTATAATAGACTTCATTTAATCCAAGAAAGAATTTCACATATAGTGGGATAATAGTTCAGCTTCTTTTTTATTAAAAAAAGAAAAACTGAAAAAAGGGTAAAATGGTACAAAAATCTCAAAAAATAACATTAAAAAATCATCACTGGTTTATTATATATTGTTATCTTAGAAATAGTAGTTCAAATTACAAAATCAAAGCATAAAAAGATTCTTTTATCTATGCAGATATATATTTTTCCATTATTGCTATCTTATAAGTCAGCCCTTGTCAAGTGAAATATATTGAAAAGTTTGCTAAAATTTACATCATAAATCATATGATACTATTTTCAAACCTATTATTTTCTAATATTCCACTTCATTCTGTACTCAAATTTTTGAAATAAAATATGACACGCATTCATAAAAATTAAAAAAAAAATTTCTTATTAGCAGACTAAAACTAGGGACTAGGGATTTAACTCAGCAGCATACATTCCTTCCTAGCAAGCATGAGGTCATGAGTTTGATGCCTGGTGCCAAAAAAAAGTCAAATGCAGACTAAAGCTTTCATGCTTAATCATAAACTGAGGTATTCAACACAAGAAAACTGAATGATCAGTTATTGTACAGACACAAGCACTCAGAAGTATGGACTTTCTCTCCACAAAGATATGAATCCACACATATTAGAAAATATTTAAAATAATCTACAGATATGATGATAGTTCAAAATTTAAGGACTCAAGATTTCTATTACATATATGTTTTAAATTTCTTTTCCTAAACTAAGATATGCAAAATTCAACCTGCATAAAATGTGCTCCCATAAATGTGTTAACAACATGCCTATTGATATAGTTATTTTAATCATGAGTTGTACTCTGACAGTTGGTTAAAATGTATATAACATAGTGAATCATTTTTCTTCAGGGATCAGATAATAATGATATTGGGTCCCATGACAAAGAGACTTTGTAAAACCTAATTTTATGAATGCGCCCTTTACTTTCTTATTTCTCAGACTGTAGATCAATGGGTTCAGCATGGGATTCACCACTGTGGAGAACATGGGAGCCACTTTAACCATGAGCCAAGATGCCTCAGCACCAGAAGCACAGTAGAGGAACAGGATGGTTCTGTGGAAGATGCTGACAGCAGTCAGGTGAGAGGCACAGGTGGAGAAGGTGTTCCAAGCCCTCTTGCTGAAGACATCTTCATAACAGTGATGAAAATGAGTGCATAAGACATGAGAATAATCCCCAGCCTGTTGACCTCATGGAAGACAGGGATGACACAGAATCCAGCTGATAGAAGTGTCTGAGCAGGAGACAGCTATGATTGCTTGTGTGAGAGATGAAGTTGTTTATGATACTAGAATCACAATAAGAGAGTGACACAAGAAGATAGGTCAGTGTCAACGAGCACGCTGTGCCCCGCATATAGGACCCAGCTAGCAAAAGGCTACACAGCTCCAGAGACACTGCAATAGTGTACAGCAGAGGGTTGCAGTTGGCCACAAAATGGTCAGAAGACATCTCAGTTAACATAAAAGTTTCTGTAACTCCAAAAATGCAAGCAAAATAAAACTGTATAATACAAGCAGTGAAAGAAATGGATCTGTCTTCCACAACAATGTTCTCCCACAGTTTTGGTGCTACTACACTGGAAAAACAGAAATCTACAAAGTACAGGTGGCTAAGGAAAAAGTACATGATAGTGTGGAATTTTGGATTTATCTTAATGATTATAATCACGCCCAAATTTACCACCACAGTAACTTTGTAAATGGAAAAAAAAAACAGAAAAAGTGGAACCTGGAGTTTTAGATATTCTGAAAATCCCAGGAGAACAAAAGTGGGCATGATGCTTTGATTTCTAGCAGGTAACATCATGATCCCTGCTGGTTTTTTAAACAAAGGTATTCCTGAAGAGCAGACTACAGTGAAAGGAAAAACAGAAAGAGATGTCATGCATTTGTGAGAAGAGTAATATAAAGTTAGTTTTTCTCCAAGTGTCATCCTCATCCAACAGTAATAGATTCTCTCTTGAATTTCTCAGCATTTCAAGATCTTTAGGTAATGCTTCAGTTTCTGACTCAAAAGTTCTGGGATGATACCCACAATTTGTATTTTATCAAGTCTCCAGGGGATTTTGATGTTTTCTAAAATATAAGAATCATCCATGTAAAATAGATATTAATCTTTCTTTTAATAGTCAGCTTTTGTTAGAATAATTAACATAGTATTGATATGTAACTTTAAGTCAGAAAATAATTTTTTAAAAGTGGAATATAGAAGCAGAAGAGAAGCGCAGAGTACCTTCCTATGGCCTAACAAATTATATATGGATCACAGAGATGAATTCACATTTCATCTGGTGAAATGCAAATATTAGTATTAATACTTTTGCATTTTTCATTTTTTTAGGTATGATAGAGAATTAAGTGACCATAAAACTTGAGAGTTTAAGAAAGTATTAAAGTGTTTCTAATGTATGTCTTCCACCTTACACTTTTCACATTTGCTGCAGAATGTCATTTGAGGTATTCACATAAGTTTATTTGTATCTGCATTAATTCCCACACTGCCTCTTGGGGGTAATTTTATAGGTCTTTACATGACATTTTCTTCAATTGCTATTAATTTGCTATAGTTTTTCAATGAAATTTTCATAACCAATATGAAATAATTTCTCTTTTATGATGAAACTGTTGGAAGTAGATAAGGAAGTAAAAGCAGTAAGGACATAAAAAGGGGCCTTGGAATAAGAAAGGAATGAAAAAAGATACAGACATGAGGCTACAGGAGAAATGCACCGCTGATGTTTTGGATCTTCAACTTTACCTGGAACAAACACCAGCCTGTGGACTCAGCCCCTTGAGTTTCTGCCTCTACATGAACCACAGACAAATTCAGGCATAGAGCATCTGATGGAGCACATACTTTTTAACGTGTCTTGGCAGACAATTTAAAACATCCATTATTTTTCACATTACTTTAATAAACATTTTGATATATGAGAAAAGTAGTTCTGGTGTTCTGTCTACTCAGCACAGTTACTAGATCAATAGCAAGAGTGACTCTGAAAAAAAACTTGATAAGTTTTACCAACTTCCAAAGAATTTTATAAACACAAATGAGCTCGAATGAGTCTTTTACTCAAATAAAGCTAGGTCTGAGAGAGTTTAGAAATCACCAAAACAAACTGGGCATGGTCACTCACACCTGTAATCCCAGCACTTGGGAGGCTGAGGGAGGGGAATTTTTGTGACTTCAAGACCAGCCTGGGCTACAAAATGAGCTCAAGGCCAGCTGGAACTACATAGCAAGACTCAGTCTCCAAAAAAAATCACCAAAACCCCATAGATTTACCCTGCTTTTTTCCATTGCCCCTTGGTGGTGAAACACACAAAATCAATGCACTCTTTTTCCTTTTACTGAAAAGTGAGGATTCCCTGACCATAAAAAAAAACTATTTCATTTTCATATTAGTTTCCAAACTGAGATGAAAGATATTGAAAAATAAATGAACTGACCTGAACCAGAAGTGCTTGGTCAACTGACTGAGAAGGTTTTCTTAAGGCTAACAAATTTCAGGTCTTACAATTCATAACAATCTAACATTAGTTATGTCAGTGATATACTTAAGATTTGCAGCCAAAACAGAAGTGAATTCAATGTGTGAGCCCCTATATGGCATTTGATTTCCAGTACTGAAGAAATCTTAAGGATTATAAAGAAAACTCTGAAAGCTGAATCTACAGTCTTACTCTGCCAAACTCTGGAATGAATATATGTCCCTGTGGAAATAGAGACAGTGGATAATTATGCTTGCAGTTTATTCAGAGGACTGAAAAATATGTAGTTAGTTGTCACACAGTTCCTTGTGTCATTGTCATGGATACTTTTCTTCCTGAAGCAATCAAGGAAGTAAATCAAGAAGTAAAAATAATGACATCACTTTGTTTAGTTTGTGAATTGATTTTATGTATTGAATTGCTGAAATAATACATCTTAACCCACCAAAGAAAAAAAATAGACTTCAGCTGTTTGAAAAATGAGAAAAAAAATAAAGAGTGGGTGGTAATTTATAACAACTGCCTTATACATTACACATTCAGATGTTCAGTGGAGCATACTGGTAAATGCTACACTAGGCAAAGGGCAAATGTTGTCATCACTTCTATAGAATTGGGCTGTCACACACACCCTTATTTGGTGTGGTAAGAAAGCTATTTTCTTTTTTGATACTCTTCCCTCAATGGTCCTAATCCAGGTGAGTGAGGTAAAGGCATCAGATCCATCTCCATGGGAGGAGCCCTGGAAGTTCCTCTTCCTTAGGGCTGCCTCAGACAGGGCCAGCAAGCAAGGCCAGAAAGACCATCATAGGCCAGGGATGTCTGTGCAGAGGCAAGGAATTCTTCAAGCAATGTGATAAGTTGATTGAGACCCCAAAAGAAAGATAGTCCTAGGGTGAGCCACCCCTGAGAGATGCAGTGAAATCCAGATAAATTCCCAAATTCAGTGACAGTATTGTACCAGTGCTTCTTGTGTTTTGCCTGTCTGACTTCTTTTCTTCTTTTTTGTTTCATCTTTCTTTCTTTTATCTTTCTTTCTTTCTTTCTTTCTTTCTTTCTTTCTTTCTTTCTTTCTTTCCTTCTTTCTTTCTTTCTTTCTTTCTTTCTTTTCTTCCTTTCTTCCTTTCTTCCTTTCTTCCTTTCTTTCTTCCTGTGAGAACATTTTGAATTTTTAAACAATGTTATTAGTACATGTCTGCAGTACACAGTGGAGACACTGGTCTTGGAGAGTTGGTGCATGCAAATTTCACACTGTAATTCTTTTTAAATTTTTTTCCCCTACTGTTTTTTCCTCCTTTAGCTATCTATTGGTTTTCTTTTTTATTTGCTAAAGATATATCTCTCTAGTTCTTATTTTAGATGTTTTAACAAGCTGTTAACATGTTCAATTTTGGCTTCAGCAGCATGCAGTGACCACATCAACTTGATTGACCAGGCATGCATATAGAGGACTGATTGGTGGGGACTGATTTAAACATGAAGCATAGGTACCAAAGATCCCTATGGAGTGTGACAGGTTCATGAGTCTGAATCAGAAGTCACCTCTCTTCTTTCCTTTACTCTCTCAGCTATTTATTCCTAAAAGCCACTTGGTATCCCAATAGCTCTCAAACTATGAATGGAGATTTCTGCTGATAGCATACAAGCATAGCATTTAGGAAAAAAATGTAGATTAAATGCTACTAAAATATAATATTTAAAAATTCCTATTTATTGTTTTAATTCAAATATTATTTAAATCCAATTAAGGGAATAATTAAGAGATCAAGTCAGTGAATAAGCATTAACAAAACTGTAAAGGTGACACACATACACACACACAAACAGAGAGAGAGAGAGAGAGAGTAGAGAAATTGATTATATGAGTGTATATTTTGGGAGATTACATTCAGTGAGGAATCAGTTAGTAGTACATTAGTTTCTCAGTGATCTCCTTTTATGATGTTAGAACAACAATTGGACAGTGGCAAAAGGATACCTGTGAATATTAAGATGAAAACCATACCCATAGATAATTCAAGCTACAAGGAGAGCCCAGAACTTATGAGACAGAGCAACTGTGTAGAGCCAGAGGTTACAAACGGGCACAGAGCAGTCCTGGGGTCTACAAATCAGGTTGGAGACAGAAATTAAGAATAGTTAGAACCCACTTTGCCTAAGAGAACCCAGGTGCTGTCTAAATCTGAAACAACACATGACACATTTTATTCTGTTTATTTACTTATTTATCTATTTGTGATGCTAGAGGTCGATAGACCCTAGGATCCTGTTCATGCAAGGCAAGAGCTCTACCACTGGGCCAAACCCCAGTTTTTGACACACTGTAAAGCAAAGAATCACCGATTGGTTCCCCATGCATTTTATTCAGTCTTCATGAGCAATATTTCTATTGTTTGTTCCTTGAATTAAAGTTTACATCTGCACATCAAATAATGTGTCAGTAAAGCTATTGATAGAAGCCAAGAGAGCAATCAGTATGGTTAATTCTGTATTCCAGTTTTAACTTAGGGTGTCCCCACTAAAACGTTTTTTTTTAAATTTAGATTCTCATAGATATGATTCTAGTTCAAGTTCAAAGAAAAAATAAAAGCTTTATTTAAAATATTTTTTTAATTTATTTTAATTTATTTGGTACCAGGGACTGAACTTACAACGTAACACTTGCCAGGCAGGCACTTACACCACTGAGTTAAATCCCTGGCAATAAAAATTTAATTTCACAATCACTTTAAAATATTTCCAAAACTTTGATTTCTTTGCTACTTTGTGGGTAAACATTTTAATCATTTTGCTCATTTTCTTTTTATTTACTTTTTAGTCTGGTTTAAATATCTCTCATGGGTTTTTCCCAACATATTTTTCATATTATTAAGCTCTCTGAGCAACTGTCAGCAGTAAGACCTAGAACTTCCTTCCCAGTATCTTCTAACTGCAGTTTGGGGTAACTCTTTAGAGAGTGAAATGTTTTACACAGCTAAGGTAGTTATAACTATTACAGGCAGTTAGACTAACCTGGGCCTGCAACAAAAATCAAAAACAACAACAACAAAAAAACAATTATGGCCAAAGACAAACTCACTAAAACAAGGCTTTAAGAGAAAGAGCACATCTATTTTTAAAAATTGAATGGGGCTGGGGGTTTAGCTCAGCAGCATAAGTGCCTGCCTGGCAAGAACAAGGTCATGAGTTCGATTCCTGGACCAAAAAAAAATTGAATAAACAAAAAGTAGGAGTACAGTTGCCCCACATAAAAATCATTACACCTTGGTACTTTTACTTAAAATTTTACAAATCTGTTTGCAAAAAAATTAAGATATTTGATCAGAACTTTGCTGGTAAAATGATAAATCAACAAGCATGCCTAGGGCTCACATCCTGTCAAAGGACATCCACAAAGAAAAGCAGGGTGGCCCAGTGCAGTGAGTAACATGGGGACAAAGGCATGATCATGTATTGACAAGTCATGAAACACCATTGTGGGTGCCAGGGAGAGAGATCCCCAGACCTGTGGTGAAATCTGTTGCCACCAGACTCAGTTTGAATTCTCCACTGGATCAATTTTACTAATATGATAGTTTCCTTTATTTCTATTCCTGCTACAGAGGCACCAAATCCAGCAAAGTCTACACCTGTCAACCTCAAGGCACAATATTTTAA
Organism: Hydrochoerus hydrochaeris; assembly: GCA_004027455.1. NCBI lineage: Eukaryota > Metazoa > Chordata > Mammalia > Rodentia > Hydrochaeridae > Hydrochoerus > Hydrochoerus hydrochaeris. The sequence goes on from PVLA01012083.1 coordinate 15,766, forward strand.
CTGCTACAATTACAAAAACAAAAAGGAGGCATTGTTGGGGCCAGGCCTTGTAAGGGTGAAGTTAGTGGCTCACTGTGAAAGGACCTCTGGATATGTTGGAAAGCTCATGTTCACAGATACTGCTGTGAGCTGCTGAATCTCATTCAAAGGATTCAAGCAAAATAAAACTGACACCTTTAGAAATCAAATAGTCTTATTACCTGGCAAGATTTACTGACTTTTCTCTCAAAGCCCTACTCCTTTTCCTGGGTTTTTGTCTCATGTGCACTCTACTTCCTGAACACCCTGAATCTGCGGAAAACCAGTAAATATAGGCAATCCAGAAAAGTCTTTGCATTAGCTCCCAGAGAGTTTTGATCTTCCTGAGCTCCTCAAAAACATACTACATTGTCTGTTTTATATATGTCTTCATTGAAACTTGTTATAGGAGACTGGCGGATAGGTTATGTCCTCAAAAGGACCAAAAGGGAATTTTCTTTTCCTTCTTAATTACAAGAATTTGTGAAAGAACAGTGACATGTAATTACAGAAGTACATATACAATTTAACAAATTTTGAATGAAGCTTGTAGCACTTTTCAATAAAAATCTCCCAGTTGCAAACCAAGGCAGCACATATTTTAAAATAACTAAAGAGCTTTATGTCAATACTTGCAAGCATATTGAGTGAGAAAAACTTTTTCTGTAGATCAGTTTCATGATGGTCCCCTTCAAATCTTTAATTCCAGGACAGTAAATGGAGAGTTTAGCAAAGAGATCACAATGTGCTACTACACAGCAATTATTTTAGAAAGGAGATTTACAGCTTTATATTTGAGGACACAGTAGAGAAGACAGAGATGGGAGTCAGGTGACTGCACTGATGGAGAATGCTTTTCCAAGTCTGTCTTTTAAAGGAATTTCTTGACAGTGGCATCCAGGAGGAAAGGGGGTTTGGGAGGCTACAACTCCACTGAACATGCCAGCCTGCTCAAAAAACTATCAAAGCACAGCATAGAGAGGATGGTAGAACACTCACAGCAACATTGACTTATGACGTTAAATCCATGGTAGGAATTTTCCAAAAGAAAACAGGAGAATGTAGAGATAGGAGCCCATCCCACGGAGAAATTCCAGCTACAACAAATGCACAGAGCTTATGAGACATCACAACTATTTATACAAAGTGGTATAGACAGACACAAGCTGGTTTTAGCCATCACTGCTATCACAAACATCTCTGTAGGCACAAAAGCCCATTGGCAGAAAAATTGTCTTATTTATCCTTTGAAGGAGATGTTTCCACCACACTTACCTGTAAGACTTTCAGTGCAAATGTAGAGGAATTGTTATGGGATTTCAGAGATAAAAGAGACCAACAGGAAAAAACACGACTTTAGTTTTAGATGTACTTTGACTCAGCTGAAAAATACAAAACAACTGAGCAAAGCACTATGGACAGATTCCTGCTTTCATAATTTGGAGAAGGGGGTTGGTCTTTGGCATGGGACTGAGATTTAGGTGGGCAGAAAGAGAACAGAGGTGGTTCATCAAGCTGAGACAGGTTTGCACATTTGCTCTGCTTGGATGTAACAGGATATTATAGGAAGGGGTGGTTATAAAATTCCACTTAAAGGGAATAAAAGTTACTACTTCAGAATAACAAAAACCAAGAAAAAATAAGTGACTGAAGAAAAGGCACATGGGAACATGGAGTTTGGGGGTTAATGCTAATGATCACAATCATCCCAAGGTTTTCCAGGAAGACAGAGTGTGGGTGGACAAAGGCCCAGGAAGAGGGGCACCAGAGGTGCAGTTATTCTGAAAAGACCACAAGTAGAAAAGAGACATCAGCACTCTGATTTCTCTCATTCTGTTACAGACAACAGACCAAACATGGAAAGAAATAGCATCAAAGGAGCTTAGGAAGCAATTTATTTTGCCAGTGGGTTTGACTGGTAACTCTTTCAAAAGTTAGTCCTGTCTGGCAGTGTTTTGGGTCTTTTACAGGGAGAGTAATTGGGGAGGTACAGGGGCAGATTTGACACATTATAATTGGAGGGAGTTTAAACATTTTAGGTTGTATTTCAAGGCTACCAGTTACACAGAGTGTAGATTATACAAAAGAAGAAATGTCCTGCTACATTTTAAGTTACATTGCAAGACCATCAATTGTACAAAGGCAGTAAGACAGGAGCAACACAAAGGAAGCAGTGTCCCATTATCGGGCCTGTCCAGATCTGTCTGCCTGGTTTGGAAAGGCATTTCTGTCACACTTCATTTAAAATTTTAATTTCCTTGTCAGTTCCACACATGGCTCCTCATGGAACATGTCACAGATTTCATCTTCAGCAGCTGAATTCAGCAGAGGATATCAGGGCATGGAAGTAAGCTCCCCATGACAAAATATTCAAGTTGAGAAAATAAAACACATTCATGTTTTCTGTTTTGGCTTTGCTCTCTGTAATCCAAGTCATCTTCCACTGATGAAATGGTGGAATGTAGAATAGTCTTTTGTCATTTAGTGACTCAATTAATGTATCTATGAAACAAACAAACACATATAGTGGTTATATCATAAATTTATTCTATAACTCATGCACATGTGTAGTGAAAGTGCACAGGTGTTTGTTCCTTGTTCAAAGTTGAGCAGTTGTACATTAACATGTATACTCAAATTTTAGTGAAATACATTGGGAGGATGAATGAAAGAACAAAAAAAGAGAAGCACTCCTTAGTGCATGAGAATATGGGGGAGTAACAAGGAAGACTCAACACAACATGCCATTAACGAAATTAAGAACTGTGCATCTACTTGAGTATTTTTAAGTCAGAATAATATAAATGTATTTCCCCAGTGAAAGTGGTACTGAGAAGTCATTGCGAATGATGTGCAACTATTTTAGTGTTATATTTTCTAGAAATATTCAATGTTTCATGGAATTCTCAATTTGAACAGATCAAACTTCCAATTCTTTTGTCAAATAATATTGAGAATTTTCAGGGTCATTCTTACCATAGTAGCAAGATTGAATGCTCTAAAATGTCAATGAACTGACTTCTAAGGACTTGGGCTTAGTGCTGTCTTATATTTCTAATTATTTTAATCTGGCTTAATTGAGCATGTATATTCTTTTTGTCTGCTTCTGTCTGTCTCTGGATCTCTCTCTCTCTCTCTCTCTCTCTCTCTCTATATATATATATATATATATACAACCTAAAATATATAATACACTTATATATTATATATAATATATTATATATACAACCTAAACTATATAATACATTTATATATTATATATATGTAAATATTGGATTTTTCCAGCAATTATAAAACACAAAATGTGCAATAACATGAAACTATTCAAAGAAATTATACCATGAAAAATTAAATCCCAGTCACAGTACATGAGCTTTACTGTAAGATACAGTCAAAGGTCTAGGAAGAAGTAATGAACTTAAATGCAAACTTGGAAAACATTCAGCTGTGACCTTATGTTTACAAAATGAAAACTCCAATTTTTAACCTCATCTGAAATTAAAAAAAGAGATTCTTGGACTGTTCTCAGAGTCCGATCTGGTCACATGCATAGGCTTACTGAGTGACACACAGTAAGCCTGGATCCATTATTGCTCACCTGGCTAACAACAGCATCTCGTTAGTTGCAGAAATATGAGCTACCTTACTTGACATATTCATGATAACTTGGAACCTTGAAATATAAATCACTAGTGGAACCATGATATTTGATGAACTGCAGTTTCATAAACCTTTCTGTGTTTTACAGAATTTAATAACACAAATCTGTGAAAGTGTGTGAGGCAAAAGTAAGAGAAACCTGAGATAAGGTGAAAATTACAGGATGGGTGTGTTTCTGTGTGACACTTCTGAGTTCAGCAATATTTCCCCTTCTTCTCTACTTCTATGTATTTACAGGAAAGTTCATTCTTTCAGATTTCTAATTTGCCTTGGTCCTGCCCATTATCATTACATCAAAGATGTCCATTGCTGCAAAGAATAATTAATCACATTTTTCAATGTAATGTTTTATTACTAACATCTCCTCCAATTTAAATTTTGTTAGATTTCTTTTAGATTCCTCAAAATCCAGCCCATATCTCTACACAGCTTACTAACTCTTCTAAACTGCCTTCTACCCTTACTATCTCTTGTCTATTCTAACCTGTTTGAACTAGAAAATGCAATTCAGATGTAAGTATATTCATCATAAAAACACACTTGTAATCAAATGTGACAGTTTGGTCATATTTAGTCAAATGCTATCTCTAATCCCTGACCCTCTATTACTGGTAACAAACAACTTCAGGACACACACACTCCATGTCTAACAAAAAGCAATCTGAGCTTTGTTTCAGATTTTAGCATTTTACTTTAATTGCTACTGTGTTTGAAGCCCTGTTTAAAATTTATTTTATGCTTTAACTGTTGTCTTTTTCTTTCTATATGAATGTGTCCCTCAATTTTTGTCATTCCAGTGTTGCATAATCAGACAAACCTTCTTCTATATGTTGATATTGATTTGGGAAGCTAGATACACTTTGTTAGTAAGTTATTCTTTTCAAAATAGTTATGACACTTTATAGAGATTTTAGATTATAACTTGTCAACCTGAGTGCAAACCATGATTTATGCACCTGTTCATATGTGAATCTGAAGAGTTGTTAAGTTTCTCTGAATCCCCTATCCTCTTCTACAGAAATGCAGTAGTCTTTCATGTGTTAAATTATCTTATTTATGATTGTTTGGACTACCACTGTATTTATTACAACCTGTGTTTAAAAGGCAGCACAGATAATACTTTTCAAGCCTCTAGGTCGGTATTTTTTATTTAGTAAATATTCAAAAATATCTTTTTTTCTCCTATTTCCTGACACATTTAATGAGTTTAATAATGCTGACAAATATAATATCACAAAATATCCACCAATTAGCACCATTCATAATTCTTGAAAGGTGCTGATAGAAAAGATGTCAAAAAATTTGCAGGGTGATACTAAAAGCTGCACATTTCTATATTCCATTCTAACTGTTCTGTGTGCCTTAAATATTTCTTTCAATATCTCAACATAAAGGATGTCATATTTATTTTCTTCTTTTTTGGAATGCTGATCCTTATCTGACTCCCTTGGTCTCCCTTTTAATGTATCTCAAATTCAGGCTAAGAAAATGGTATTTTAACACTATACCAAAGCACTCTTCAAAGTTTTCTCCCTCCTGGATTCCTACTTCATAAACCAATGCCGGATGTATAAAAAATGGGGGATCTTCAGCTAATTGTGTACTCCTACTTGCTTTATTAAGCTTCTTTGAATATCATTTTAGAGTTGTGCTCAAATTTTTACATATTTATGTGACATTCCTTACAAAACACTAAAATTCAGACCCTTCCTGCTGGATTTCCAGTCTGTCGCATGTCTACATGGCACCATTCTATTGCTGTCCCTTCATTCAGTGTCTCCAATTCTTCAAGCAGAAAACATGTTCCATTTTGTGGAATATACTCATCTAGTCATCTTTTCCGAAAATCATTGCTTATCTGTCCTTCAAATTCTAAGCAAAATTCCACTGTAATATCAAATTCCTAGCCAACAATTTTCAATCAAGTTTGGTTATTATATAGACTTCAAAATTATGCTTCTATCTGCACAGCTTTAAAATAAAATTTATTATAAATCCTGATTACACTTACCAAGGGTTATATATTTTAAAATAAACTTTTCCTGAAAATGAATTATTAATATGAAGTTGATATTTGCCAAAACTATTGAACATGTTTACAGTACTCAACTGAAGCTCAAGAGTAAAATCTTGGCAAGATTCTTAACAATAAATTAAAGAGTTCAATATTTTGTACATTTATTCTCAGCCAATGAGATATCACTGCCACCAGGTTCACAGAGGCACTCCTCTACCAGATGCTGTAATTCAGAATTTTCCATATGAAAATGAGAATAAAATACTTAACCATAAAGCATATATTTTCATATCTTTATTTATTGAAAACTTCTTTGATTTAATAAAGATACTTTAACTATATCTAAAAAATAAAACATTGTGTGCAAGTTATTCTAGTTTCTAATTAGGCAATGAGAATTTCATTCAAAATATGTGCTAATTAAGCTGCTAAGAAGATAAACCTTTTCTCATAAGAAGAACAATTATGTGTACTTTAGATATTCTGTCATGGGTGGGAGAGACTCAGAGAAATTTATGTTGTGAATTTAACATCAAGTTGAATTCAACTTGGGAAATCACACCTGAGAGAATTGTGAGTGGGTGTTTGCTGACAGCAGAACATCAGAATAGTGGGAGAAAATTCCTCCCTCCTAGTTCATAAAATAATTACCTTAAATCATTATACCATGTGGGAAATTGAAGCTTGTCAATTTTCTGCTCCTTCAAAAGCATGATCAATTTTTTACAATCAATCCACATATTTCAATACATTCTGAGCTCATTATTAAATATATAAAATTTCCATACTTCAAAAAGTACTTATATTCTACATCTGAGGGTTTTATTTTGGTTGTTTCTTAAATTGACTTATCATACTGCATATATACCTTGTATTGTGTCCTTTTATTTGACTATTTCTACATTTATTAAAATTAATAATGCACATATATTTTCAGTGAGAAAATTATAGTATTTTTGAGTATGTGATATATTTTTATTATAGAATCTGTAGTAACACTGGAAGAAAATACCCTCTTCTGAACAAAAACTTTATTTATTGCCAAACTTGGCCTACTGTACTTGTGGTTTTATAATGGCTAGTTCTAACTAGTGTCTTTTTGGTATATAAATATGATCATTCAGGTCCCCATAAGAAACTGCAAAATCAATATTTGAAACAGTCACTATGGAAACTTGTGAAATGAGACCTGAGGATGTTAACCTTGTTAACATGATCATTATCACAAGTGCAAAATAAGTGCTCTAAACCTCTCTTTTTCCAGAGAGATCCCTAGATATTTCCAAGCATCTGTTAGTGACTGTAATAGTGAGAGTCAGGTCCTTGCTCCTAGACACCAGCTACACCTCTGTGCTGACTGTCATGAGTCTAAAGGACTATGAGAGGTGGCTCACTACACATGCATTCTCTGCTTTGCCTGGAGAAAGTCTTCTGTCAGCCTACATGAAACAAGATACTGACAAGAACACAGTTCCAAACAATAGCTCATATCATAGTCCCAGACTTGGCACTTTCTACAAATATGAATTGAAATATATTACTAAAAAAAAAATAAAGAATATCTTTCTGATTTAAGAGATGGAAAAATGTAGACAATCAATTGTAAAATTATTAGAAAAGTAATGCAGTTGATTAAGATAACATTGGATTTTCTTTTTATCAAAGGACATTATGTAATAATAATGGAAAACATGAAAACATTTTCATTACATGAAATGACAGATAATATCTGTAATCTTTAATTAAATAAATAATTATAAATTGCAAATAAATTCAAGTGTCATATCTAAAGTTATTACAAAAGAGTCAAGTTTGTCAAAATATTAAAGACTGCCTTAGGACAATAATCATAAATATAAAAATTAAAGCTAAATGAAATATTCTACAATTGGAAAATAAATAAATGTGATGTGGTATGATTATTCCATGTGTCAAAGAAGAGGATATACAACATAACTTTGGTACTTTCAAATTTTGTTATTAAATATGCAAATTAATATAATAATTTTGAAATATTGAGAGCTAAGTATATGCACAGTGCTCACACACATAAACCTCATTCTAATGCTTAATTATTCACTGTCCAATAATACTCAGGTATACAATGACAAAAATTTAAAACTTAAAAATAATCACACTAGACAAGGATATAAATAGAATCTGAAATATTTATATGTTGAAATATTAAACAGGAGCAAAAATAAATTCACTATGAAATATATGAAATTTAAATAAAAAATATTGGTAATTTTAAAACATGATAAAGTAAAAAAAAATCAAAATATTTCATTTCATTAGTTTGTCAAGAAGAAAGAACTGACATTAGGCAATCAATATTTTTAGGTAGAAAAATTTGTAGATAATGAAGTTTATTAATAAGATAAAAATCTTACTTTGGCTCTTGCTGTGAATTATAGGAAGTGATTTTGGGGGTTGGGAATTTTCTATCTATTGATCTACTTGGGAGTAAAATGTTCATTTAACATGTGCTTAAAATAGATTTTAAAATTTAAGTGAAGACTAAATAAATCAGTCAACTGCATATTTTTGAAAGACATTTTTCATATATATAAATATATAAAATAGAAACTACTAGTAATAATTTGGAGAGAGAAACATTAAATTTTTAAAAGCAATGAACAATCTGTGATTACTTATGTGATATTAGGGAAAATAGGAAGAAGCTTAATTTTGGATTAACTACATTGGATTATCTATATTAAATAGCTCACTGAACACAAATATGAAGAAATAGTTAATATTGTAGAAGTGAACAATATTATGTAATAATATGTTTGTGAGAAACAATGGATGTTATACAAAGTTTATACATTGTTAAATTAACTATGATGATATAAATGTCAGTTATTAAAAAGGAATAGATAAATTGTGGGATAAAAGTGTAAAATTTCATGATTACAGTCTTTTGTCCATAAATAATTTGTATAAGCATTATGCCAAATGAATTGAATTGAATCCATAATTATCAGCAATATTTCAACAGCTAGCATTGAAATATAAGAAAAATCCAAGTGATACATATAGATAATAGCTAATATTGTCAAAGTCAGTTTGCTGAAATTCTGGTCATTTTCATAATTAAAAGGCAAGGGTCTCATTTTATTTGAAATATAGTATTATAATGAAAAAAGGGAGTGTTTTCTAGAATTCTGATTAAATTATGACATATGTGTTCCTCAGTATGAATCCAGTAAAGCCAGCTGTCATCTGTGTTCACTAAACTTTCACTTAGCAGAGTTTAGAGCAAAGCCATGACATTAGGTGTGATCTCCTATATCTGTATTCCTTCATCCTTGCTTCCATAGTGTCTGGTGGGGAGTTGCTGCAATATAATTAATTCAGAAACTCAGATGAAATGGATGAGTGCATTACATTATATCAAACCAGAGGAAAAAATAACTCCATCTAAACACTGAAAACTATGATGCATTTAAAATTTTCACTGATTATGCTATCATAAAAATTTACTGAAAGTTAAAGTATCAACAATAAGGTACATGAAAATGTGAGACATAGCAAAGACATAACATACATTTGAGTTATGTGGATTGAGAATGCTGTTTGGATCTGGTCAGCCTCCTGATGGTGTCTTTCACATCCTCATTCCTGAGGCTATAGATGGGAGGATGCAGCATCAGGACCAGGACTGTAAAAAGCACAAATAGCCACCTTGACCAGAAGCCAGGAGGTCTTGGAGCTGAGCACACAGGAGAGAAGGAGGACAGTGCCATGGAAGATGTTTATGGCAGTCAGGTGGAAGGTGCAGGTAGAGAGGGCTTTCAAGAGTCCACCCTTGGAGGGCATCCTGGTAACAGTGATGATTATGAAGGCATCATACGATCAGGAGTTTGCATCCTTCAGTGACTATAGAAATGATAAAGCATATCATATGGCTGAAGGACAGGTCTGAGCAGGACACAGAGAGGACAGCAGAGTACTCACAGCCAAAGTGATTTATGACATTAGACTCACAGTAGGACAGCTTCACAAGAGAATATGTAATTGTGAAGAAACACATCCCACCCCCTATGTAAGTTCCTGCAACCAGGAGAGCACAGAGCTTAGGTGACATAACAACTATGTAGAGCAGGGGTTACAGAGGGCCACAAACCGGTCATAGGCCATCACTCCAGCATAAACATCTCTGTAATATGCATGCACAGCCGAAGAAAAATTGGGTCATGCGTCCTCTGAAGATGGTTCTGTCTTCCACAACCAAGATTTCTAACAGTTTGGGTGGAAACACACTAGAATAACAAATATCCAAAAAGGAAAGATGGCTGCAGAAAAAGTACATGGGCATATGAAGTTTGGGATTGATCTTTCTGATCACAATTATGCCCAAATTTGCCAGCATTGTGACCTTGTAGGTGGTAAGAAACACCAGGAAGAGGGGTGTCTGGAAGTGTAAGTATTCTGAGAATCCTACCAGGGTGAATGAGGCCACAGAGCATTGATTCCCTAAATTAAGTAGCATGGTACTTAATTAGGATAAAGTAGATACAGTGGAAGAAGTGGAAGGAAATTTTGCAGCAGGACTTGAGAACCTCAGTCAGCAGAAGCTGGGTAGAGGCTCAGTATAAACCATGGGAGATGAGTGTTGTCAGTGAGTTCTCTGCTTCACTCTGGAGTATAATTTTGGCACTTTTTGCTCTGATCAATAAGATTCATTCATTGACCACTAACAATTCTTATCCATAAAAATGCAATATTGTAATATATATAAATCAATGATAAATATCAATAGTAATTTAGGTAAGCAGGGTAATACATATTTTGGAGAAATCAAAGAAGATACAGCACAAACTCAAATTAAGCCAATCATAGTAGTGTTATGATTATGGGTTTAGTGTTTTTGAAATGATTAAATGTTTTAAAACATGAGAAAATATTACAAATAATTTTGAGGGAGGACAAATATATATTTGCAAGTGTTTGGTACAGAAGACAGTGTTACAATGGAAATTTCAAAAGAAAAACGCATCATATAATCAAAACTATGATTAATCACCTCACTGGAAAGAAAACTATTAGAATAAAAGTTAAACAGAAAGATACAACATAAGATGTGTATGCAATGTTGATCCTGAATCAGTTTAACTAAACTAAAACTCTCATGTAGGATATAAGTATGTTTTAAATTTTGAGAACTTTATATTTTTAATTATGAGTTCAAAATGTATTAAAGTGTATAGTTGGATTATTATAAGTTGATTGTGCTTTTGAAGGAACAGAAAATTAACAATCTCCAATTTCCTACATGTGCTTAATGGTTTAAAGTAGTTATTTTTTGAACTATGGGGGAGAAATTTTCTCCCACTATGCTAGTGTTCTACTGTCAGCAAACACCACTCGCAGTTCTCTAAGGTGAGAGTGTTTACACTTTCTAGGCATTTACTGTTATTAAGAACTCTTAAATTGTTTTCCTAAGAGATTGTTTAGGTGATTTGATCAACACTTCCAATAATATTGACATGACTACAATTTTCTGTTATATGATTACTTATAGGCATTACATAATGAATATAAAAATCTGATGAGCTCTATTGTATTCCAGGGGTTGTGAGGAACACTTAGAATCAGGGAATACAATTTATTATATTATTTTATGATGGTTACCCAGTGTTTAACACAGGAAAGTGCAGGAAATATGTCCACAACATTAAAGATCCAGAATATTCAGCCAATGGTCTGGATCCCACAGCAATGTCCTGCATGAGTCCAGATGAAACCCTCGAATCCATGGCAATGCCTCCCATGAATTCATCTGGAGATCTAGAGCCCACTAGAAGGACTCATACCAGTCTGTTTTATGGATCCACGCTGGGAAGGCCCAAAGGTCAGTGGTGGAAGCTACAAAGTCTATGCCAGTGGGGTGAAGGAACTGTGCTGCTAGGTTGAGGGTTCTACACTGGAGCTGAGAAGTCACACTCTTAATAAAGACCAAGGCTGTCCTGCAAAGCACCACAGCTATCCTCAGAGACACAAAGGTCCCAAGCTCCTCTGACAATAAGAACAGTTGAGTACATGACAGAAAGCAAGCATGACAAATTTCTCCTGGAGATTAAAAGGCATGCATCTTCCCCTCCAGAGTCAAGAAATGATTCTTAGCTCTCTCAAAATGGACACACTTAGTCTCATCAACAAGTTCCTGAGCTCCTCCTATGAAAATGGTCAAACTCACACTGGGGAATTTAATCGTGAGGAGCTTCACCAGGAAACCAACAGCTTAAAACAGCAACACTTAGAGAAATGCACAACATCTAGCTCATTTTCTACAAGTCTTTATGTATGCTGGCAACTTTCCTCAGGTGGGTCATCTGATTGAATTAAATCACCATTGATTAAAACACCGTGCTGATTTAATTCAAAAGGTATTAAGTTGACCACCACTTTTTAATCTATACAACATATAAAATATATCCATAAAGTTTAATTTTGATCATCTTCTGTTTGTTACATGGTAGGCTTGCAGTGTATATCATTTTAAAGTGAAAGAAACAATTCATGAGAAATTGCAAACTATATAAACAGGCTAGCATAAGAACTACTAAGTCTTGTAAAACAACCAGAATCCTTTCTTCATGTTGTCCACTTGGGTGTGGTGACCAAGTGTGAGCAACAGAATATATAAGATTGAAATATGAATTAAATGTACCCCTGCTGTCTCCAGGTAAAGAGCACCAGCGCCCTGATAACCTCAATCATGACTTAGGTGATTGGGTCAATATTTGTGTTATTCAATTTATCACATGTTGATAAAAGAAGTCTTGTTTTATATGCAGGTAACTAGGTCTTATGATTTATATTCTGCAACATTTTTAATTTTAATGAATTAATTTTTATTATTTCAAAACTGCATTGGTTTCATCACTCAGTAATATTCTATCTTTATTTTCCTAGAGATATAGCATCACTACCTTGTTCTTTGTAGCTATTATTATAATCTCAGATTTAGGTTAGAAAAACAAAAAACAATAAAAAATTGCCCTTCTTGATTCCCAAGGTCTCTAGCCATCAGGTGGATGAATGGTCCTTGGAAGCCCATGATGTCTTGATGTAACTGTTCTTTAAACTTGAATGCCATAACTCAAGTGTTTATTACAGCAGTCTAATACAAAATGCTTGAATTGGAAAAAGTAATTTACATGGTTTCTATAATGTCATGCAAGTAATATATGACTATTTTGCTCCTAATTTAGTGCCCAATTAATGTCATTATTTTAAAATTTGATTCTATGAAACGTATCTTTTTCTGATGCACTGAAATTGTCCCATTTATCTTTTAGTGCTTTGTACTGTATTCTGTTTGAATGATATGTTTCCTAAATGGCTCATCCTAGAAAATATTAATGAACAATCCAAATATCACTATTTTTCCTACTCTATTTTGCTTGTATGTACATTATCATCATGTTTATAAAATGATTTGTATATTTTTGTTTCATTTGTTATTTATGACTATGTTTTTTACCTTATTTTTCATGAACTGATTAAACTACAGGGGGGAAATTTGCATTCAACATTTCACTTAAAAGCACTGTATACACTACAGTTAACATGTCTTTTAAATACTTAACTTCAAATTCAGTAAAATAATACAAAATAGTATTTGTACCTGGAACATGTGCCATTACCTAAACTAAGTTGATACCGCCCACCCACAGCCTACCCATACTTATCACTCTCCAATTTTTTTTGCAGATTTCAGTATACATCATATGAGAATTAAATATGCCCTACATTGAAGACATTCACCCAAAGCCAGATTTGCCTGTTGTTCATAATAAATTGATTACTTCATTGCAATTGTTGATAAACTACATTCATTATCTCCCTCAAAACTAAAATGTTGCTTTAAATGTTTGCTTCTCTTTGAAGGCAGTGTGTAAAGCTTTCCAAATAATTTAATAAAAGAAGCAATTTATATTTTACAAATCATCAAACATTTTGGAGAAATTTTGCAATGTTCTTTGAAAGATTTACATGCTGAAACTATATTCATGGTCACATTGTTTGCTTCACATCTAAATTCTTCTTCATGTTATGGGACTACACCCAGGGTAACTGACATTTTTTTGTAAGAAGCTCAAGCTACAAACAAAACAATTAGGGGAAATTTTGCTTTTGTTACTTAAAATGTAATTTTTTCTAAATCGGTGATATCCTGATATTCATGTCTTAAGGAAAAAAAGCCAACCTGCCTCTATATAGTGGCTGTAATTCTAAAAATCACAGAGGGGAAAATAAAGCAACAAAAACTTAGCCATATCCATTCCTATAACCTCACCATAACAGAGTTGAATGATGACAGACAACAGCTAATTTCATTTTTTCTTTTTTTTTTTAGATATTGTTTAGTATGGTATGAAAGCCAAAACTGAAATGAAAAAGATAGCTAAAACCCACATGAGTACAGAAACATTTTTGCAATTGCATCTATATTTTAAACTACTGTTTTTAATATTATAATGTAAATTTTGTTACAACCATGAATTTTGTGTTACCTGCAATGAGGTTTTTTAGCATATTCAGCAAAAATGTGTCCAAGGTATAATTATTTTCATTAATTTCAGGCAACTCGTTTATTTTTCATTTAATATTTATAATTATGTTTACTGGTACATTTTACATATAAACAATGATCATACTCATCATAGGGAATTTGCACCCTTACATGACATATTTTGATTCTCTTTTTTTCCAATACCCCCCTCCTCCTTTCAACCATCTTTCCCTCTGTATTTACAAAGCTTTGTTTCTATTTATCTGTTCTTAGCTTTTCTTTCCCTTTCCTTTCCTTGCTTTCCCTTTTCCCTCAACCTAGTTTCACTTTACTTTTGGACAATTTCTTCCCATTTTACGATATCTAGTGTAGGTTTTCTTTCTTATTTACTCTTTCTGTTTCTTGAATTTAGTTATTTCCCCAACACATGACCAATGACAGGCAAAATGGAATTAGTTCCACAAGCACCAGCAAATCTTTTCAGTCTAGATTTTGGAAGTAGCCATGCTGTTTACTCTTGTTAATAAAATGTTAACAGGTGGGATCTCAAGGCTTGAAATAGGCCCTCAGTAGTGTGGCTTTGCTTTTAATGAAAATCAGTAGCTAATGATGCAAACAAGAAGAAAGACACACAGAAGTGAAGTTTCATGGATCAGGTGAGCTCAGTCCCACAACCCAAGTAGACCACTAATATTGTACAGCTATTTCAGGCTCATCATTGGTATAAGTGCTTACTGTTGTACTACTGCAGTTTAGAACTGTTGCTTTTACACCTGTAAACAAGTGATGTCTGAATAAAATCTCTGAATCACATAATATCAGCATCCTGTTGTTATATTGTGCAATCACTGAGGACACTATAAAATATAATTGAGATATGCATTATTTTTAACAAATAAGATGAATTTAAAATAATCTCCACAAACTTGTAATAAATATTAATTGATGCACAACCCCTTTGGCACAAACAGCAAAACTATGTAGGTGAACATATATTATAAAATGTATAAAAGTTTTTGTGCAAAATTTTGGTTACAGAGTATGATTTCTAATGCCAAATATAATTCAACTTCATTAGATTCTGGGCTTTATAAGGAAGTTATATTTCTTATTAATTTTTTTATTTGCACAAAATTTTCCAATGTCAAAGTCACCCATATCAAATTAAGTATAAATATTTTAGACATTTGGTGTTTTAGAATGAATAGATTTAGAAACACTAATTTTATATTTACAGATAAATTTCTTCCCATAAACTGTAATTTTTTAGGTATTCTCAAACTTAGAGTAATTCACAAATTTTTAAAGGAAGTAAATTTGCCCTAAGTAACATTTTCAAGTAAACAAAGGCAGTTGTTTTTATTATGATATCTGCAGGTTTCATTTAATTGATTAAAATTTGAACACTAATATAGAGTGAACAATTTAGACATTTAAGTAATAGTAGTAGAAGCAGATATCTGACTCCTAATTGGAAGATTACCATGGATTCATGTATTAACTTATCATGGAATAATTACTCTGAAAATAAATAATACTTATTGCACAATTTATACCTATAATTTCATGGTAGCATAGCTTCCCCTTCACTTTTGGTTATTGTGTCTATAAATTAATTAAATACAGGCATTATCACTGTATAAAAGTTAGACACTGAAGGGACCAAAAAGCATGATGTTTTACAGATAAGAGTTTCATTTAAAAAAAGGGGGGGGGCAGGTGTTTAGTTCAGCAGCATAAGTCCCTGCTTGGCAAAAACAAGGTCCTGAGTGTGATCCCTGGCATCAAAATAATAATAATAATAATAATGAAACCACAAAGGAAAATAATAACAGTGGTTAGTAGAAGCTCCTCTGGAGAAGGCTGTAGCTTCCTCCCAATGGAGACATTTTATGACTGCTATAAAAATCAGAATGGAGAAAGTGAGAAGAATCATCTGACTGCTCATTGCAGTGAACACAGGAGGGACACAATGTTCTTCCAGGTAATTTAGGGTCAGAGCAAGAAACACCAACACCAGTAGCATATTGAAAAGTTATAACTTTAGTTCCATAAAAATGTATGATTCTTAAGGAACAGAAAGTTCACATGTAAAGTATAACCAAAAAGTATTCCGAAGTCACCAAAGAAGAGTAAAACTTTAGACCTGACAACTGTGAAAAGTTCGGGTTATAAACTGACATGAAGTAGTCCTAGGCCACCACTGCAGACATGCACATTTGTGTAAGCAATAACAAGCATGCAAAAAACAACTGTACAATGCAGACTGTGAGAGAGGGACAGTCTGGTTTCCCCATTCAAAGTATCAGGCAGCTTTAATATAAATACAGTACAGTTTAAGAAAATAACCTGAACCAGACCTAAACAAGACAGATCATATTTGTGTTTCCATAGAAGTAAAAAAGGCAATATATGGCAATACTAGTAATATGGAGAAGCAGACTTTAATATATTCATTTAATGTACATTCTTGAGCAATAAAAATTAATCTCAGTTATACTTGACAACTTCACTATAGTTTTAAACAATATACTGATGAAAAGAATCAGATGTAATACAAAATAAATGTTTCAGTGTGCATAAATTTCATATTCAGACTAATTTAAATTAGTCAGAACTCCCATTTATGTTTTGTAGTTGGAATGCAAATGTGATGGACAACACAGCCTCCACAGTGAAGTACATCTCTAGCAGACCAGGACAGGTAAGTTGACCCAAAAGTGAGCATGCATAATTTGTAATGGTTTAAAAATGTTTTGTCCTGTTTACATTTGGAAAAAATGCAATTTTATTATTTAAAATATTGAACTGTTTTATTGTCCTAAGGGGGGAAGGAGACAAAGAGAAGGAGTTGGGAGGGAGAGAGAATAAACAGTTTAACTCAGTGACTTTTCACATTCATAATGCATGTAAACTGTCTTTCTAAGTTTTGGGATAAATTATATCCCAATATTTAAAGAAAAATCTAAATGCCATTCATGTAAGGTATAAAGCAATCAGAAAAATGACTAGAAGGTTATTTGTTGGTGTTTGAGTGAGAGCAGATTCATGTGGGCTACAGTCCTGGTGACTTCCCTTCCGTGTTCCTATCTTGTGCCGTAGATAAGGAGACTCAGTGCAGGCACTGGTGTGCTGTGAACCACAAGCTTGATGGGAAGCATTGATCTTACAGGGTGGAGCACACAATGGAGAAAGAGGAGCATCTCGTGGCAGGAGCAGATAGCAGTTGGATGGGGCGCACATATGAAGAAGGCACTTTTGCATCCAATATTAGAGGCATTCTAATGTGAATGACAACTATGAAAACCCAGAATGCAATGATGATCCAGATGTTCAAAACCTTGATGGCATAAATGATTATACCTCCTAGCTGCAGACTGTAGCAACAGAGTAGGACAAAGAAAGAATGAATTCTGACTCCACTGTCAATGATGGATAACTGGTCTTAGGAAGATGGCAAACACTCAGGCCTGGAGAGTGAAGGTTAGCAGAGGAAGGCATCCCCAGCTCCAAATCAAAGTGGCTCAACTGATACTGGCAGAACTACCTCAGTCAGTCACTGATAAATGCCATCATATGTACTGCAATCATTACCAGTGTGCTTGCTTTGGCAGTGTGTGTACTAAATTTGAAATCAAGTTATGACAATAAATAAGCATAAAAATTAATATAACATTAATATAAACATAAACTTAAATAAACCCAAAAAGTGCCACAAGAACAAAATTTCAAAACAAGGTAACAGGAGGACAATGAAATTAATATATTGTGTATTGTTATCTTCAAATTACTTACTAAAAACATAGCATATGGCCAATTAATACTAATTAATATTGTCCAGACAATATTAGCACAACACTTTCTTTTCAATAAATTATCAGAAATTAGTAGCATAACTGTCATATATATATATATATATATATATATATATATATATACTGCTTTTCCCATCCTTCTTTTCTTCTTTACCTATCCTAGGATCTCTTTCTTTTGAACAGTTTCTTCTAATGTTACAAAATCTATTATATGTTTTGGATCTTACTTATTCTTTGAGCTTTTACACTAGGGAGAAAATATGATGTCTACACATGGGAGTGTGGTTTATTTCATATATAAATATGGTTTCAAATTGCATGAATTTATCTATAAAGTCCCTAGTTTATCATTCTTTATGACTAATACTCCATTGTATAAAAAAAAACACATTTTTTTTTACTCATTTTTTGGTTGATAGGCATTTGGTTTGTTTCCAACATATTTGTTTTCTCTACAAATTGTGCTGCTATAAAAATAAGTACACATACACTGTTGTGGTATGATTTATTAACTCTTCTGGGAAGATACTCAGGAGAGTAATAGCTGAACTGAGTGAGATATCCAATCCTGTTTTTTTTTTTTTGAGATATCTCCATACTGATTTCCAGAGTGGCTGCACCAGTTCACATTCCTGTCAAAAGTGGAGAAGGGTTGCTTTTTCCACAAAGCTCTGTCAGCATTTATTACAGTTTGTTTTCTCTTTCTTTTTTTCTTTTCTTTTTTCTTTTCTTTTCTTTTCTTTTTTTCTTTTCTTTGTCTTTTTGAGACAGAGTCTCACTATGCATTTCAAGCTGGCCTTGAGCTCACTTTGTAGCAAAGACTGATCTAGAACTTGCAAGGATCATGCAGATTCAGTCTCCAAGGGCTGGCATTACAAGCATGTACCATCCCCACACCCAGCTATAGTTCAATTTTCGATGACAGCCATTCATTCTGGGATGAGATGGAATCATAGTATTGCTTAAATTTGCAACTGTCAAATGGTCAGTGATGTTTAACATTTGTTTCATGTATTTATTAATATTTGCTTCATGTTTTTGTTTCTTCATCTGAGAAGTGTGTATTCATCTCAGATGTCCATTTTTGAATTGGGCCTTTAAATTTTGGAGGTCTGATATTTTTTAAGTTCTTTATGTTCTTGGTTGTCTGAGGACCTGTGGGCAAACATTTTCTCATATAGTGGGTTGTCTCTTCATTCTATTGGTTATTTCTCTTACTGTGAAAATGTTTTTAATATACAGCATGATAGAACCAATTGATAATAGAAAAACAACAGCATGGTAGGACTTCAGAGCAATATGATAGTAAATCAACAATGTCTCCCATATTGTCTTTTCTTCAAAGTAACTATTCAAACCATCACATATATTAAGATCAAACAAAACAGAGGGTCATGATTTAATAAGCATATCACATATATTTTTCAGTAAATTTGGCATGGAAATTTATTATTCATTGGAATATTTCATGATCATTGATGAAAAAATATTTTTAAACATAACTAAATAGATTATAGGTGGATATGTGTGATTATATTGAGTGGGAAATAACGCTTATTAAAGACCTATGACTTATGCATGATCACACAGTTTCATTTTAAAGTTAATAACATGAAGGAAAATTGAGAGAAATAAAAGGAATGAGAGACATGAAAAACAAAACCTTGAAACAAAAACAAAACAAAACAAAAATGATAAAAGCTGGTTTCTGACAGTCAAAAGGGAGCTGATGGGTGAAGGAGAAAGTATGGCCAAGTTAGAGATCTGGAGCACAAGACAAAAAGAGTGAAGCGGTTGGGAAATCTGGCTTTGGGTCTTGGAAAGGGGTCCTTTCTTTGCTGACACAAGGTAAGACTCAAGAGCATCAGAGGCCTCAGGATGAAAGAGTAAGCCAGGCCTACAATGCTAGAACACATAAATGTCCACAGCTACTGAAATCCTGAAAAAGCAGTGTAAACTTTTAGCGTACAAATGAGTACACTGCAAGACATGCTAGAGTTGAAGAAATCCAGAACTATGCCCAAGATATTTCAGAAGATTCAATGAGGGGATGTTTTGGTAAGAATTAGAAGTTTCAGACTGAGCTACAGGACAAATTCAGAACAACTATACTTCAGAGTTTCTGGTGTCAAACTGCCACACTGACTGGGTGGCAGAGGGCCACAAGACATAGTCACAGAGAGGATGTGGGTTAAACACGGACTTTGCCTGAGAAGATTAAGCTTAGGCCAAGAAAGATGAGAGGATATCCACCCTGAGAAATCATGATGTGTGTCTTTCACATGGGGCTGGTTCAGAAATTGCTGAAATTAAGTCCAGCAATCTACTTGAACTCCTTCTTGCTACCTACATTCAGCACATAACTCAGTGGTGTACTGGTTTTCTTCATCTCCCAATCTGATTAGGGATATGGCTTGGCTAGGGTAATTGCCAAAGTCTGAAGTATATGGACAGAGAGGCCTCCAGAGTAGGTGGTGGGGGGCATTGCCCCAAAACAGAGGAACACAGAAACTATAACTGTGAGATTGACTATTGGTCTGGGAAAGAAATTATTGACTAACCATAAAAACTGGGTAATGCAGAGGAGGATCCAGCATTCACACACACATACACACACAATAGCAGTGACTCAGGATCTCTCCCTTATATCTGGAATAATCCAGTTCTGCAGGTGGTGGAAAAAAAGAAAAAATGGACACATTTCAATGTTGTTTTCTTTTTTAATTGTTTTTATTTGGAGGGAGCTTTTATTATTTTTGTTTTTTCTTTATATTTATTTGTTTTTTTATTTTGCATTTTCTTTGTGTCTTTCTGTTATTCTTACTTAATTTAGCTAATTTTCTTTTACTCCTCAGAAGAATCCTTTAATTCCCTTTTCTCATCTCATATCTTATTCAGTTTTAACATTTTACTCTTTTTATTCTCTTGTTAACAATTCACACTGTATTTTCTACTATGTTCATTAAGCTTTATTAGTCTTTAGTTATACATTCACTCCATATTTACTAGTAGTATTGTTGAGCTTTATTAAACATTCAATCAGGATTATTTCTAAGTTTCACACTGTCATGTCTTTTTTCCTTGGCCACTTATGACAGCAAGATATTTAGTTAACTCTGTTACCATTGTTGATCACTTTGATATTGATAATGGTGGAATGTACTGCATTTAGTAAAAATTTATTGTATACCTACAATTTATTGTATACACTTAGACTCTATTATTGTTGATTTTTTCCTATTGCTATGGCGAAATAGTTGTGGTCTTAATTGATTTTTACTTAGGTCAATATGTTGTGTGTCTTTGTCTCATCAAAACATTGCAGTTTTTTCCAGAGACATGGCTGCTGGGTGAATTTCTCAGCACCTTCTCTTCACACGTTAATGCAGGAGGTTGGATCTTTGGACAGAGGCAAAGCCCTATAGCTAACTTTGCCCAAAGTGAACCACTATAAAACAAAAACTAACTAATGGATTAACTGTACTAGCAACAGTCTTTTAGCTGTAATTAACTTGCAAACCTCAGCACAAAATAAACAAATAAAAGCAATAGAAATATTAGGAAAAAATGCAGCCAAATGTCTCCAAAATCCTAAAACTCACAAGAAGTTCTATGGGTAATCAATGATGAGGAAGTTAAAAATCAAAAAAGTTTTGATTACATAACATAAAAATATATAGAGACAAGCTGATTAATAAGATGCTCCATAAGCTCAAAATAACTCAACACATAATGGATATAAAAATGAATAATATCTTTACAGAAGATACTAACTAAAAGCTAGATGAGCTAAACAAAATGACTTAAAACATAGATGACCACATTTGCAAAGCTATAGTCCATAAAATGTTTTCAAAGAGGAATTCAGGGGATTAAAATTTCTGTTGTATGTATGAGCAGAATTGATCAGTGTGAGGACAGATTGGAACTGAAAAATAAGGTAAATGCTAGTGATCATACACATGATAGATACCTTAAAAAACAATGTAATATGAAAAGTCGATCCCACATTTGCTAGTTAATGTAAAAACTAAGTTTAATTGGAATTAATGAACAGCAAAGAGCACAAATAACATAAAAGGTGTGTTTACAGAAATAACATCAGAGAACTTTGAAAAGATGAAGAAAGATTTAACATGGAGAGAAGCAAGGCAGATAAAATCCCAAATAGCTATGATCAGAAAAAAATATTTTCCTTGACATATTCAAAATTTCAGAATTACAAAACAAGGACATGATCCTAAAACCTTTTAGAGAACATGGACTAATCAATTAAAAAGTTTAATGCATTAAAATGATAGCAAGCTTTCCGTTCAGTGCCTAAAGGCCAGAAAAACTTGTAATGGAGTGTTTTATATGTTAAAAGAAAACATCTTCCAACCCATATTGACATATTCTGTTAAACTATCTTTTAAAAATTATGGAAAAATAAAATATTTCCATGACATAAAGCACTTTAAGAAATTTATGAGCACCAATCCAGTGCTCAAAATATTCTCAAGGATATCCGTAGTAACACATGAAGCCAACATTGCCAAAATTCTCATGGAAGGAACACATCAAATAGATTAAGCAGTTAAGTAGAAGGAAAACCAAAGAAACAACAGAAAAATAATATGAAAGGAATATATAAATGCTTTAAAGTAACAGCTCTCAATGTGAATAATTCCAACTCTCTATTTAAAAAAAAAACACACAAATTTTCAGGCTGGATTAAAATATGGAACTAAACAATATGCTATATACAAGAAACACATTTCTTCCCAAAAGACCTTCATAGATTAAAAATCAAAGGGTGGAAATATATTAAATTCAGTAATACTCCAATGCTTAAATGGCAGGGGAAATATCACAATTGTGAAAGTCGTTTTCCCAGAGTGAGACTCATGCATTGCCTCATCTGGATATGCTAACTAGCTGTGATTTCTCCAAATGGGAAACTGCACTGCATCATTTGTGGTAGTTGGGGATTCCGTTTGCACTTTCCCCTGAGGGAAAAAATATAATGGCCCCCAAAAGTAGATATAACAGTCCTATTATTAGAAAAAAACTGACAAAGTTAAAATTGATAGGAAGTTGCAAATGTCACTATATATTGTTTAAGAGAACAATTCAAAAAAGGAGATAGAAATTTATACATACACACACACATATATATCATTCAAACAATGGAAAATGCGTTTTAACACTACTAGACATAAAAGATCAGATAAATAGCAACAGAATTATAGTGATGGTACTTAATATTTCACTGTCATAAATAGATATCACAGTTAAATATGTCCTTGGTTGAGTCCTTGGTACAAATGGGCTTAATAGAGTTCTACCAAGTGTGCCACCCAACAGCAAAATACACATTCTTGTCAGCAGTAGAAGAAATTTTCTTCAAAATAGACTATACATTATTTCATAAAGTAGGTGTGAAAAAATTGAAGGAAATAAATCCCCATGCATATTATCAGATTAATGTAACAAAAGAAGAAATCAGTGGCTAAAAACTACAGAAATTATGAAAACATATAGAAATTAATCATTACACAGTTGATTAATCTTTGAGTTACAGAAACAAGCAAGTAAGAAATTAGAATGTTTTTGGAATCAGATTATACTATCAATACAATGTACCAGATCTTATGGACACAATTAAAGCAGTCCTATTGGAAAGTATATAGTTTCAAATGCTTACATCAGAAAAACAGTCCAAAATAGCTCAAGGAGGCACCTGAATATTTTATAATAAAAGAGAACAAACCAAATCTGAAGATGATAGAAGAAAGGAAGTTATGAGGATCAGAGTAGAAATCAATAAAATGAGGCTAAAAATAATGCAAAGAATCAATGAATTAAGAGCTAGTTTTTCACAAGCAAAACAAAATAGGCATTTTGAACTTAACTATACAAAACAAAAGACTGAAATCAAGTCAGATAGAAATGAAACAAGGGTAAACACAGTGGCTGCTGATGAAATCCAGAAAATTATTAATGACAATGAAATTCTTACTCCAGTCAAATAGAGAATACAATAAATGGATAGTTTCCTACATGTATACAAACTAACAAAATTGAAAGAAAAAGTTTTAAAAACCAGGATTGATCCAGTAACAAGCAATACAATTGAATAAATAATAAAAAATCATACCAACTAAATGAAACCCCAAGATCCAGTGGACTCAATATTGAATTTTACAAAATCCTGAATGAAGATCTTATGCAAAGACTCCTCAAAATATTTAATGAAATAGAAGGGTGGGGAGAACTCCCAAAGTCATCCTAGAAGCTAATATTGTCCTTATTACAAAAACAGACAAGGGTCCAACCAAAAACAAAACAAAACAAACAAACAAACAAAAACAAACAGAAAAGCCTTCTAATGAACATAAATGCAAAGTATTCAAGAAGATATTGGCAAACAGAATGCAACAAATAATCAGTTTATACACCATGATCAAAAGATGTTTTCTCATGATGCAAGAGCATTTCAATATATGCAAATCAATAAATTTAATACTCTACTAAAAAGAAGCAAGCACAAACAACATATGACATTTTAATAAATGAAGGAAAGACATTTCACAAAATGCAACATCCATGTGCAATACAAAAACTCCAAAAAATACTAATCTCAACCTGATAAAAATTATTTGTATCAAAACTATTACCAACATAATATTAGTTATGGGGAGTTGAAATCTTTACCTTAAAATCAAGAACAAGGAAAGGATGTTCACTATAGCCATTACTGTTCAATGCAATACTTTAAACATTAGCCAGAGAAATCAGATAAAAGGGAAATAAAAGGAAAATGTATCAGAAAAAGAAGGGTTCAGTTTGTCAATATTTGTAAATGACATGATTATTTATATAGAGTATCAAGATACTCCACCAAAGATTCCTAGAATTAGTAATCAAATTCAGCATTTCTGCAGAACAATATCAGCACATAAAATCAGTAACATTCCTCTATACCAATCACAAACCTACCAAAAGAAATCTGGGAAAAAATAGCCTTCTCACTGTCATGAAGAAAATTTAAATACTTAAGAATTAACCTAACAAAGGAAATGAAAGACTTCTACAGTGAAAACTACAGAAACAAATCTGTCAGAAAGAAGTATAAATTTGAATCATGTAGGAAACTAATGCAGCCAAAAAGCATAATAGTAAATAAAATAAATGACACACACAGTCTGCATGTCACATTGGTGTTCTTAAAAGAGAAAGTACCAATAAATTAAAGAACAAAAGCATAAAAATAGATAACATGATAATAAGAAAGCACTTGATACTTTATAGTAACAGGAAATACATCATAATTAAAAATCTACCAACAAAGAAATGTGCAGGTCCTGATGGATTTGCTGCTGAATTGTACAAGAAATTTAGAGAAGACCTAACTAGTAATTCTTTAAGATTGAAAGGAAAACA
The DNA here is from genome assembly GCA_004027455.1 of Hydrochoerus hydrochaeris. Classification (NCBI taxonomy): domain Eukaryota; kingdom Metazoa; phylum Chordata; class Mammalia; order Rodentia; family Hydrochaeridae; genus Hydrochoerus; species Hydrochoerus hydrochaeris. The sequence goes on from PVLA01012083.1 coordinate 41,228, forward strand.
GTATTCCCACATTCATTTCTATTAGCAAGCATTACCCTGATATTAAAACCAGATAAAGACCCAATGAAAAAAAAGGAGCTACAGGTCCATCCTCCTAATGAACATAAACAAAAAATCCTCAGTAAAATACTGACAAATAGAATGCAGCAACTCGTCAAGATTATACAACATGACCAAGTAGGACTCATCCAAAGGGATGCAGGATGGTTCAACATATGCAAATTTGTAAATATAATGTATCATATTAAGAGAGCCAAGGACAAAGCCATATGATCATTTCAACAGGTTCAGAAAAAGCATTTGAAAAAGTTCAACACTCATTCACTGTAAAAACTCTGGAGAAAAGTGCAACAGGTAGGCTTTATAAAATCCATGTATGGCAGACTAATTGCCATACTAAATGAACACAAACTGAAAACTTTCAAGGATGTCCACTATCTTTACTCTTATTCCTTATAATTCTGGAAACAGCATCCAGAAAAAATAGATAAGAGAAATAAATAAAAGGAATAAGCATAGCAAAAGAAGAATTTAAATTATCATTATTAGCAGATAACATGATAGTCTACATAGTAGTCTCCAGAAACTCCACCAACAACTTGTAGATATATAACTGTATTCAGAAACATATTGGATAGAGAGTCAACACTGAAAAATCAATAGCCTTTCTGTACAAAAATAACAAACTCTCTGAGAGACAAATTATGGAAACAATATTTTTTACAACAGCATGCTCCCAGAGTTAAATACCTAGGAATTAGTCTAATGAAGGAAAAGAGTACTGTAATAAGATCTACAGTATGCTGAAAAAGGAAATCAAAGAGGATAGCAGGAAACAGAACTACATCCTTTCTTCTTGGGTAAGAAGAACCAACATAGTGAAAACGGTCATCTTTCAAAACTGTGATAGAGTTTTGATGTAATGAGGATCAAAATTCCAATAGTATATCTCACAGAATAAGAAGAAACGATATAAAACTCATTTAGAACAAGAAGAGACCTAGAACAGCAAAGGCAAGGCAAGGAGTATCACAATTGCTCAATCCAAATTAACCCACAAAGTTATTAGCATAAAAAACAACATAGTATGGGCAAAAAACCAGACCCATGAAACAATGCAATATATTAAAGATACAGAAAGAATTCTAGACATATTTAACAAACGAGCCAAATAATTTCACTGGACAAAAGATAGCCTCATTAATAAGTGGTGCTGGAAAAATTGGCTTTCCATCTTCTGAAGAACTTGACACATTTATTTCACCATGCAATAAACTAAAGTCAGAACTAAATATTGCAACAGAAACACTAAACCTGCTGGGAAGGGAAAAGGTGAAATCTTAACGATATAGGTATAGGCAAAGAAGTTATGAACAAAAACCATATCATATAGGAAGTATTACAATAATCAGCAACTAAGATCTCATCTTACTAAAAAGATTTTACACAGCTGATTAAATCATCAACAGAGTGAAGGGAAAACCCACAGAGTTGGAATATATTTTCCAGCTGATCCTCAAAAGACTAGTATCTAGAATATATAAAGAACTAAAAAACCCTCATACTTTCCAAAGACGGACCCAATTCAAAAGTAGGCATCTGAAATGAACACCCAAGTCCCAGGATGAAGAATTAGAAATGGCAAATAAATATATTAAAAAAACATTTAACATCACTGGTCATTCAAGAGATATAAATTAAAACAAAACTGCCATTGCATTTCACTCCAGAAACAATGGCTCTTTCCAAAAAATCAACTAACAATAAATGATCTTGGGCTGTAGAGAAAAAAAGAACCCTTCTCCAGTGTTGGTGGGAGTGTAGACTCTTGGTTGTAACCACTGTGAAAATTGGTGTTGAAATTCCTAAAAAAAATTGGATCAGTTCTTTCCCTTCTTCCTAAATGAATTAAAACCATCACACCACAGCAATATATGCACATTCATCATTATAATGGCACAATTTGTATTAGATCAATCTCAGAAACAGCTCAAATGCCCATGAACTGATGTATAAATAAATACGATTGTTTTTATAACGTGAAATGTTCAGGTATGAAGGATAAACTTGAGACATTTCTAGGTAGTAGGATGCACCTGGATGCTGTATTCTTAAGTGAAATAACTTTATCACAGCTGTGTAAATACTGCATTATTCCTCTGGTGTGATAAACCAAAAGTATAAATAAGGACCAAAATATATATTAAATGCTGTGCAATAGGAAGAAAATATTCAAAAAATAAGGGAAACTACAGAGAGGGAGTGGGGAGGGAAGAAGGGATAAAAGATTGAATGACAAAGTGGCAACAAATTTTTTGAAAATAATAAGGGGACCAAAGGTTGGAGGGAGGGGAGGAGAATGGGAAAAAAAGAATCAAGATGTGTCATTACTGGTACCAATTCACTATGATGAATGTGATCGTTATGTATATCTAAAATGTACCAATAAATTTAATTTAAAAAGGAAATAGATCCAAGAGGGCACCATGAAGTGTGTCATTAGCAATACTATCAGTGTGTTTCCACCTGCATAGATTACATGTGTCAGTCAGAATAAAACAATTGTAGTTGATTTATTCAGTTAAAATGGTACAGAGAACTCCCATTTCTTACCAAAATTTTAGCATTAGGTTTTCTTTCAATATTTATATTAGAAATTTCATGTAATTTTCTCCTTGGATACGTCAACATTATCCTTGCTTAGTCAATAACACTGACAGATTTTAAAGGTTTTCTTACCATACAATCATCACAAAAGGCAATAAAATATCCTCCAGTAGTTCCTAAGGAAATTGTCATGAGAATTTTTGAGATAAAATAGTATAATATAATAATAATACTTTAGATAATGTCATAGTTTCTCTTGTATATCCATATGTCTGGGTTTTGGGACATCAGTATGAAGTGTCATATATGCATTAATAAAAACTGTTGAAAGAACTTATATACAATAATAAAAGCAGACTTCTTTTTCATTTGAAGTAACAATTAATGAGGTATTATAGAGTGTCATAATAAAGACACAACATAAGTGACACTGAACTTTGAAAATGGAAAGGTTTGGAGTCATAAAGAAACACAAACCTATGAATTTTGCACATTTAAAACTGTGTTCAGTTTTAGTCACCTAAAGTAAGAAAAATTCTATGCATGCTTCCTAGATAAAGCAACTGCAGAAGAAGAGACCTAGGCAATTTACTAATCAGAATGCCCTGCAGTCAAACATTAGCAAGGGTTCAGGGTCACTGGATTGACAAAATTCCAGTATCTGTGCTGCCAATGTATGCACTGTTTTGACATAATTTCTATATCCTCTGTTACTCTCCATGGTTGAAAAGATGGCTGTATTTAATGCAGGTTATCAGGCTTCTTTGATTGAGGAATCCTTACAGGTTAGAAACCCAGAGGCACAAACTTCTATTATAAACTGACAATTTAACCAGTCTGCGAGAATGTTTGAATACCATATAGAGTTGTGATTATGCTAGAATTCAAATAACTCTGGTAAAGCTGTCAAAGACTCAGACCATAAAAATACTACTCACCTTTTAAAATTCTAGGCAACAATGTTACTGAAAACGTTGATAATCTTAATTCTAAAATTTACCTCTCTCATTTTATTCCACTTATATGACTTTAAAATAAAAGTTATTATACAAACTCCATTACATTTCTTTGTAGATTTATACTTTACAATATTCTACAAAAGACTTTTAATACTGAAAATCAAAAATCAGTATTACCATAATTTACCTCAAGGGAATTAACAACTTTAAATTAAACACATGTAATTCAATGATAAAATTACAACAAGTTTCTTAAAAATACAGACAGGGGCTCAACACCACATATTTCTATTCTTAGGTGAATGAGATGGATACAATTGATACTAACCTCTAAGAAAAGTTACTTTACAAAAATACTCATATATTTCTGGTTTCATAATTTTCCACATCTGAATTAAAATAAATTACTTAGCTAAATAACTTACCAGAATACACACACCCTTCCTAATCTTTTCTTGAAAGCTCCTTTAGTTGCAAATGAAAATATTTATAATTATTTATTAAAATTGTAGCATTGTTCATAAAATTGCTTAGCCTGTAATTAGACAAGAAGTTTATTCAAAACATATTTTACAAAAGGTGCCCAGAAAATTAAATTTTCTTAGTATAAATAACAATCCTGAACCTAGAAAATCTCCAGGGTACTGTACTTGGAAAGCAAATTTAACTATCATGTCGTGTGTGTTTAGCACTTAAATACATGCTTTGGGCCATCAAACTACACAAAAAATCAGATAATTTGTAGAAAATAGCTTTTTCCAAATTCAAACTGAAATTTTAAATATTTTAAATGTGGAAAAATTTTTAAAGATTTTTCTCAGTTACTTTTCTCTCCTTGCTGGGATAAAACACCTGACAGACAAAATGAAGGAAGGAGAGGTTTATTTAGTTTACAGTTTTTAGAGGTTTCAGTCCATAGTCAGCTGGCTCCATGGCAGAGTAGCATGGCACTGGGGCAACACTTCAAGGCAGCAGCTAGAGCAAAAAGGAATAGAGTAAAAGGGAAGGAAAACAAGTCTCTGTTCCTGGCTTATATTGTACACAGGCCACACTCCCTCTCTCCTTTTAAGGGGGGGTGTAACATTAACAAAACCTCCCTCCCCTCCTTTGCACAGGATGAGGATGTTTACAAAGAAGGAACCCTGGCTCTCTGCTGAGTCTCTGGGTTAAACTTGTAAACTTCTCAAGTTGACACAATGTATCAACCATAACAAGTCTGATCTTCTGTTTCTTTAGAAATATGGTCTAGCTTTGCTCACTGTATTTCATTGTATTTTAAACTGTTGAACATTCCAAAATTCATAATCAACACATATGTTATTTATTTATTTATTTATTTTTTACAATCTGGCTTTCTTACTTCTGCTTTGTGGATACTCTGGACCATACCACATACACATCTAATAGTGTGCTCTCTGCATTTTACAAGTCATCCTAATAATTTATCACCCATTAAATCACAGTGCACATATTAGGTGTACCAAAATATATCATGAAGCAGCTATAAAACTGGTGAACATATTACATAAAATTTGCTGTTGTAAAACTCTCCCAAATTACATTTTAAGAAATATAGTTTTAAAATTTACTTGACTTTAATTCTTGAGTTATATTTCTACTGAATAGAGGCTTTAAGACACGACTTTGTCATTTCAACAAAATCATGATATCATTTAGTCATTTGTATCATTTTAAAATCATTTAATCATTTTTTTCTATGTATTACTCTCTGTATCTTTAACTTTATAAACTCTGAACAACATTTAGATAAAACTGAGTTACACAGTCTAGTTAGCTTCAGGTGTATATTCAGCTTTAGCCCTAACTGTATATGTACTGTACAGTAATGTAAAAAAAGTTCATTTAATCAGCATTTAAAACCAATCCTTTAAAATATTTGAAAATTTAATATAATAGAATTTATAGCAGGCCAGTTCTTAAATCAACCTTAAAAGAGACTCAGTACCCTAAGTAATGAAAATTCTAATAGCAAAATCAAAACCAAAGTTGTATTGATAAAACATGAAATCATTCTTCTCATGTTAGTTTTTATAATGTTGTTAACGCAAATTAATATTTTAACGAAAGTTAATTATTTTCATCATTGAAAATTTTATTTTAGTTCCACACAGATGCATTAAGTTTTAGACAAACCTTGAAATAACCCCCTCTTCAGGACAGGTAATTTAATTACACACATTTTCATTCTGGAGAGGCCTTGGCGGGATGTAGATGGAAACCAGAAGAGTGACTCATCCTGAGGAAAAGGGGAGCCCATGTTGCCAGTGGCTGCTTTTCCAGTCACAGGGGCCATTTCACTTGGGAGTCTATTGGGAGTCAAAGAATCCCAAGAAGAAATTTCCCTTAAATTTTAAAATAATTTACTAAATGTCCAGAAATGAAGCAAATTTAAACTACTTCTACTGGCATAAAATTTATAGAAATATACTTAACAGAACAAAATATATTTTATATGTTTTGAGAACCAAGAATACTATTGAATCAGATATTGTGTTTTAAATATTTATAAACATTAACTGCTTCTATAGTTTACACACCCAAAATATGCCAAGATATTACACAAACATGATTAGCACCTTATTTTTATTTTTTTGAATGATAAAATAGTTTTTTTT